>CAJUYI010002674.1:0-28889 GCA_910591695.1 Galerucella pusilla | reverse complement strand
TTTTTTTGTCAAAGCACATAATCATTTTCAGCAAATTACTCATATATAATATTATTATAAATTTTATATTCTAATAAAAAACCTAGTATCTCAATAAAAAATATTGGCATTGAAACAATTTTTCGAATGATGGAAACTGTTATTTAGGAGGTCTGTTCCATAGATAAAATTAACGGATGATAAATTTTTCCTAATTACGAAACACAGCACTCATTATTTTGTAAAATTCAAGAAACCTTGAATTTACAAGAGAATATATACAGTGTGGGAACCACCGATGGAATAAAATTCTTTGTCATTATTTTAAAAAATTATAAAAAATGCCGAGACACATCAACCTCTGAATTGAGTTGTGCGTTATGTAAACATAAATTTAAATGTACAGGGTGATTCACGCAAGTATGCCATAGTCAGTGTTGTTTTTTTTAATGAAACGCCCTGTATATTTGCATATTTTTGAAATCTTCTCAATAAACCGATCCCAACAAGCTAAATAATGTATGGTCAATTATGAATTATACGGGGTGAAATTTTAAAATTAATAATTTATTACTTTTCTTGAAATATTGGTACTTTTTCAAATTAGCTAAATATGGATTTATTAAAAATCTAAACTAACTTGTATATTAAACAAAACCTGCTACGACCATGAATTTTATCATAAATATTCAACAATTGCCTAAAAACGTCAATAATTAGACAAAATCGGTAAATAATGTGGATTGTTTTAAATCGGTAAATAATGTGGATTGTTTTCTATTCTGTCAGTTGTTGATGTGTTGACAGTTTATACTGGGAAAGTGAAATCTTTGTCAAACACTCTTTCCTTGTCGACATAAATTTAACTGAGACTCACCGAATTGAGATTTAAATGATGATCGGGTAGGGGATAACTGCAGAAGTCAAGTTGAAGTGGCAAACTTATCTAATCACAGGTATCCCAAATTGCCTAATATTTCACAGAGTACTGTGTCTGAAATTCATGCACAATTCAGAGAACTTGGACATGTCAAACCATTGAAAAGAAAACCACACTTCATCAAAGATAATGTGAAAGTGGATATTTTGTTAAGTGTCGAAGAGAATCCAACTTTAAGTACACGTCAAATTGCCCGTGAAAATAATGTTAGTCATACAACTGCTCTAAGATGTCTTCATAAAAAAAAACTTCATCCCTACAAATTATCTTTTGTGCAGGAGTTAACAGAAGACGATCCAGATCGTAGAATGGATTTCTGCGGAGGATTGATGAATAAGCTGAACAGAAATGAGATAACTCTTGGTAACAATCTTTATTCTGACGAATCAACATTTACATTGAATGGAGAGGTGAACCAACAGAAATGTAAATATTGGTCAGCAGTGAATCCTAGTTGGATGCGTGAGACACATACTCAGTACCCTCAAAAGGTGAACGTTTGGTCCGGTATCATAGGCAACCATATCATTGGTTGGCAGCTGAAAAAAATATTCAAATATGTTTAGAAATGAAGTTATTCCTGCGTTGGCAAACGTATCCCAACGCAATAGATCCAGCAAGACGGGGCAAGACCACATTATGCTTTAATGGTAAGAACTTATTCAGATGAAATCTTCCCCAATAAATGGATTGGACTGAGAGTTGGATGCGTGAGACACATACTCAGTACCCTCAAAAGGTGAACGTTTGGTCCGGTATCATAGGCGACTATATTATTGGTCCTATAGGTACAGTTGGCAGAAGCAAACGTGAGCCCTTTTTTTTCCATTTTGGGAGCCGTTCAGATGCCGGGAGCACTGCAGCCCATTGGCTAATTGTACTCTGCTCCCATATTTAGTCCACCCATCCAGTTATCCCCGTACCTTCGAGTAGACGGTATAGGTCCATTGGATGTGTGCCATATACTCTCCGAAGATTGCCCGTCTCCTCGAGTGCAGTGCCTCACAGTCAGACAAGATATGGGTCACGGTCTCGATCTCCTCCAGCAAACGTGAGCCCCGGTGGGCGTGTTCATGTCGCTGTAGTTGTATTTTTGTAGTAACAACTCGATATTTTGATGTCCGGTCTGCATTTCCACCATCATCCTCGTCGTTTCTCGAATTTGGAATAGTAGATAGTTTGGCCGATTTGCTTCTAAGAAGTTATTTCGTGTGCCTTGTCCTGGGGCTTCATATCACCAGCGCAACGCCTGCTTGTTTATCCATTTTTGTGGATGCTTCCCTTAGTTAGGCACTTAGCAATTTTACAGGAAGGTTCTGGCCACATCATGGCCTCACTTGTTCCCTGATAGGCCTTTTCATCACTTTTTAATGCTGGGTGACCTGGTACCCTGACGAGAGTCACTCAATCTGTTGGGTGCTTTGGAACACTCCTACTCCAAATTTGACGTTATCTATATCTATATCGCCTGTAGTGCTGCTTGAGTGTCGGAGTGAATGACGATTTTTGGGCTATATATCTTACATCTCATCAGCTCCTCTTCCAACATTCGCTTGGAAGACAGTAGCATGTTCCCCTATGCTTAGAGAGATCGTGATCTTCTCTTGATCCCGATATATTCCGGCTCCTACTCCAGAGTCAGTTTTAAAGTCATCAATTCTTTTTGCGACAGTTGTATTAGTTTTTAATACACCTCAATTCATAAATCCTGAAAGCTGCCCCGCTATTTTGAGACCTCGTACACACCAATAACAGACGTAGAATTGTCTCCGTGCACATACGAATGAAAAAAAAACATTATTCCGTTTTTTTTTATCCGACTAAATTGGAAATATGATAGTAAGAACTCAAACATAACAGATATGGGATATTGTTGGCTGTATTATACAATTCAATCCTGCAGTATTTCACCAAGTCACGTAGTAGTCTTTCGGATTTCAGTTGCTTGCTAAACCCAGGTTTCTGGTGTATTTTTGTTGAGCTTATTGAAAAATATATAACTTATATAAGAGTAAGTTATAACATTGATATTACTTACAAGACTGTGACACATATTTCTAATAAATATCAATATATTTTCGTGCTGCAAGATGTTTTTTTTTCAGTGATTCCATGAGAAATTCTCAGGACTTTCACATAATATTCACATTTCTAATTTGTATGCATTCTGCTTTGTTCCAGTCCAAAATATGAATCGTGGACTCAAATCGGCTACTTCTATTTTACAATATTTCACACTCTATTGAAATGATAATAATTATTATTGTTGTGCTGAAAGACCCCAGGTAATTTTAATGCCAGAATCGAGTAATGATGCAATTGGAAAATGCATTTTCCGGTCCAGAAGGCGTTTTTCGAAAGAGTGCTAACCCACATGTTTAAAAATCAAAAATTTTGGACAGTAAATGATTGATTCAAACATAACCTCGAATGACAATAATGAAATCAGGCAATCCATCGATCTGTCAAAATAAATTCAATATGGCGGCGACGGTCAAACAAATAACAAAGTTGTGTTTGAGTGTTTGTTTATCCATTGGTTTTCTTTCTGTTTTTTGGCTGTAAATTGTGATTTTTGAATAGTAAAGTGTTTGTCTTGTGAAATGCCTTCGATATGTATTGTGGTTGGTTGTGGAAGCCGTTCTAATAGTGATGAAGTTTCGTTTTATCGCGTTCCCGCAGAGACAAAACACAGGTTTTTAACGGAGAAAAACGATATGACCAAACTTCGCAGGGCTGCATGGATTGCGGCAATAAAGAGAGACGATCTGACCGAATCTATATTGAAACACCTGAAAGTTTGCAGTAGACACTTTATAACTGGTAGGCTTCTTATCAAATATTATCTTGAATAGCATATCAACTCTTCTAGCTCCTAGTATACGTAATTTGTACTCAAGTAGGTATTAACTTATTTTAGGCAAACCTGATGCCGAAGATAAAGACCACCCTGACTGGGTACCATATCAAATATGGGACATGTGTCTCAGAAAGTAAAAAAAAAGGGCTGCAGATGTTGAGAGAAAGAATCGCAGAGATAAAAGGACAAAACTGACACGCATAGGTCTGACACGTTACTGATTCCAATGTTTGACCGTCGCCGCCATATTGAAAAGATCACGTGGTCTGGATTGCCTAATTGCTGTAAGCATGAAACATCGTTTGTCACGCCAATGGCATGAAACGGTCGTAAAAAAACGGATATAGATGAACAAGACCGATTTTGGTTTCTTTCGGACGGAGTCTACAACGAAATTGCGTGTACCCCTAAGACACCAAAAGCCTGACTTTGACCTAAAATAATGTAAAATAAAGATGGCTAGTTATATTCGTGAAATTGAAATGATTCATTCACCAAATTTGCCACCTAAAACTCTACTTACTGACTGTTCTTGTAATTATCCCACTCATCATGTGTGCATTGGGAGATGCCAAGTCCTTGCCACGTCTGTGCGTATCTCTCGACTCCCATTTTATGGGAATTGCGTTCAACGCACCTTGGTAGCTAGGCTAGTCGGTATGGGTCAATTTAGACCAAAAGTACAAGAAATAAGCAATACGGCTGATTTTTTTTCATGAGTACCTTGAAGTATGTAGATTATTATGAAAAAAAAATTAAGAAACATTGGTTTCCAGCAAATAAATATAATTTACTGCGACGATACACTTTTCACAAATAAAAAACATATCGTTAACCCAAACAATATAATTTTTTATGGTGAAGAAATATATTTGACCGAGACAATACATTATTTTATGATAAAGAAATGTCATTCTGCTATAGAATAATTTATCTTATGATGAAACAATATAGTTAGCCCGCAAAAATAAGTATTTGTTATTGGAAAACTACTTTATTTAATTCAAATGCTTTCAAAGGTTATTATAACTATTTTGTCATTGTTCCTCAATGAAGAATGTTCGAGACAAACATGATACATTTTCACAAGAATAAATATAAGTTACTTAAACACATATATGTACAGGGTGGGGCAATCTTCTGACATCGGAGGATTACATCGTTGTGGTGACAGATAGAACTTAATAATTTTGAGTGAGCTAATACAGTTACTGAGGGCACATTTTGAAAATAATTCCAATTCTACAGGGTGTTCCAAAACTACGTAGTATATTTTATTCAAGAATCGAAAAGATCTCACCGAGAGCGTTACAAATATATAGCACTCTAATATATTATAAGGGTGTTTTACAGATATATGAACAATTATTAGCAAAAAAGACCTCCTCTTTAGCACTCTGGAAAACAGTAAATTAAAATATATCAACAGTTTTTTGTATTCAAATGTCATATTCACATCATTGGCTGTACTCAGTATTAATTACTTTTTTTATCTGTGGCTTCTTTAATACAGGGTGAAACAAAACGCAAATCAAGCAATATCTCAACATTTTCAAATGAATCACCCTATAAGTCTTTTTACAATTTGTTAGTACAATCAATAAACTTTCAAACGATGTAGTACACTTAGGGACTTAAATAATGGAAAATTACAAGATCAAACGAACTTACCTAAGTGAAGTTCGATCTTGATTATATGAGGCCTCGTCGAAGTAAATAAAGTAGTGTAGATGTTTAAAGATCATTGCAACAACATATATTGACCCATAGATGCATATAATTATTTATTCTATATGAGAAAGGTAACAGGAGAAACATATAAAAGGAAGATGTAAGTTGGACAAAATAAATTCTTTCCATTTATTGTCAAATTAACAACCAAGTTAAACATTTCATACAAAACAACATCCTTATATATCATATGTGTAAACTGTATACTTAAACAAACATAACAAAATTATAAATATAAATATATATGGCCAAAAGGGCCAGGACAGAAACCTATAACTTATTATTACTTAAAACAGCATTGGAAAATTGTTCAGTTTCCATCAAAGGTCTATTATAAAATATGGCAAAAGTTCTTGATTGCTTAGACCAACCTGCAGCTGAACGGATAGAGTCTATATCAACACCTAGTCGAGCTGCTGTTGATGTAGCAGCATGGCGAGTACTGTATGGTTTAAACTGATCGGAATCCACACCACTTGCTTTTAGCATATCCTTAATCCACCTACTGATGGTCTGAGAAGATGCTCTGTGGTGTGGTTTTTTAATCGTAATGAAAAGGTAGTGACACGACTCTCTTAGGATTTCGGTTTTATCTAGATATTTTAATAACGTTCTGGCTACACAAATCTCGTGATCGTTTTCAAAAAAAGGTAGAATGAGCTGAGGTTGGGGTCTATTTAATGCAGTGGTTTTTACTCTATCTGCTATCCTTATCTCAAGTCTTTCATTAGGTTTAACAATAATATTTCTAATATCTATTAAGCTTAAGGTCTGAGTTCTCTGTCCCGTAGTCAATGCTAACAAAATTGCAAGTTTCTTTGTCAAAATTTCTAGAGTTATGTTATCAGTAGATAAGGCCTTAGCATAGGTTAAGACTACATGGGGATCCCAGGTGTTTTCGTACCTTGGCTTTGGTGGTTTTTTGCCAAATACACCTTTGAAAAATCTTTTAAGTCTGAAATCTACGGCTAAATCTGGTCCTGCTATTTGTGCAAGAGCAGAGCGGTGAGAATTTAGAGTACTATATGAAGCACCGTTATCAAATAACCGCGTTAGGAATTCCAGCACTTGGGGTACTGTGACAACGAAAGGGTCTTGGTGTCTGGCGTTACAGAAGTTCCACCAAAGTCTAAGTCCGATTGAATATTGTTTTAGGGTAGTGCTGGTAATAGATGAGAGACATAACTCTAGAGATTGCTCTGGCACGCCCCTGCGTGATAATGCCTCCCGGATAGTTTCCCAGCAACCAGGGAAAGGCTCTCTGATAAGGGATGAGGAATCCCGCTAAAAGAAAGAAGAGATGTATTAGGTTCAAAAATTACCGGTTGGGAGGCTAGTAGGCCTTGGAAAAGGGGAAACCAAGGTTGAGAGGTCCAAAGTGGTACCACAACAATCCCTTCTGCCTTATCAGTAATTATTTTTCGTAAAACCCGTAAAATCAGTGAAAATGGCGGAAACGCATAAAAATAAAAACATTTCCAATTGAGTGTAAATGCATCGATTTTATATGCCTCTGGATCTCTCAACCAAGAGACGAACTTTGAACATTTTGTATTAATTCGGCTGGCAAAAAGATCTACGTTTGGGGCACCAAGCTTGTCGGAAATTTCTTTGAAGGCATAATTTGCGAGGCTCCATTCTGTTTCTTTATGAGCTGTTCTTGAAGCTCTGTCAGCGTGAATATTCGATTTTGAGGCAATATATGAAGCAAAAATGTACATATCACGTTCCTGACACCATGTCCAGATTTTTCTTGCCAAACTATTTAAATTTTCATGCTTAACACTGCCCATGCGGTTAATTGTACAAACAGCTGTTGTGTTGTCAATTCGACATAAAACATTACAATTTGAGAAATTACTTTGTAAAACTCTTTAAGCCCAAAAATAAGGCTAAAAGTTCTAATTCGTTAATATGACGATCTTTTTCTTCTTCAGACCAAAAACCGAAGGTAGTGCGATGGTTAAAATAAGCCCCCCAACCTGTTCTAGAGGCATCAGTATAAATTTCCAATTGGAATCTGTCAGTACGAATTGTGTTCTCCGCATGTGGAATCTTACTCAACCACCAGGAAAACTCCAGTGCTAAAGATGGTGGTACATGCATTTTTGCCTCATAATCGCCTACATATTTTGACAATGCTAAACTTTTTTCGCGCTCAAATAGCTTCGTATATAGAAATGCGTATTTAATAGCTGGTGCAGAAGAAACTAACGACCCTATGAATCTTGAAAATTCTCTTATTGTGCAGATCTGGGTTGTAGAGAATCTTCTCACCAATTCCATTAAGTTGGAGCGCTTCTCAGACGGTAATGAGATTGACATCGTTTTTGAGTTGAATATGAACCCTAAATATTTGCATATTTGATCCGGAGAAAGACAACTCTTTTCCCTATTTATTAAAAAACCTAAATATTCTAACAGTCTAACTGTTTCATTAACATTATTTTGGCAATCTTCTCTAGAATTGCCAAATAATAAGATGTCATCTAAATAAATTACTGACAGAAAACCTTTTTCCCTAAGTAGAGCCATTACAGGTTTAAGTATTTTGGTAAAAACCCATGGGGCACAACTTAGTCCGAAAGGTAAGCAGTTATACTCGTAGAGACAATTGTTAAACCTAAATCGTAAATACTTTTTGTGAGACCTCTTTATAGGAACCAAATAGTAAGCGTTCTTCAAGTCTATTGTTGCCATGTAACAGCCTGGTGTAAGAAGACGAGCTACTGTTTTATGGTCCTCAATCTTAAAATGCGATACTTCAACGAATTCATTGAATTTTTTAAGGTTAATGACTAGGCGATAAGAATTGTCAGATTTAGGAACAGTGAAAATATTGGAAATAAACTGATTCTTACTGGGATTGACTAATGAAACTGTTTTATCCCTTAATGCTTCCTTGATCAATGTCGAAATGATTTCAATTTCTTTGTTAGTACGCTTCGTTTCTATGGGTATAACTGCTTGTTTTGGTTTTTTGTTTAAAGGAATAGCAAAACCCTCAATATAAGACAATATTATTTGATGAAATGAGAGATCTCGCCATCTCTGAATATAATGTTTGAGTCTACCACTAACCTCTATACACGACGACGTCCCTTGTCGTTTTGATATGTGTTTCGATATGTCCCTGATCTCTTCGATGGGACCTGAAAACGTTGGCGTTTTTGGTAGTTGGGGTTGCGAAAGGTCTGTCCACTCTGATGTGCCCCCCTTTGTGTGTAGAGTGGACGTCTCAGGTTTCCCGAAACGCTGGAGGTGGGACGTGCAATCTTCTTTTTTGGTTTCAGTTGTTCTCCTGACTTCTCCAATTCTTTAGCAGATTTAATCGTGCTATCAAGCTCGTTTCCAAAAAGAAAATTGCTAATGGGTGTTGTTCTCAGGGTCTCTTGCATGTCCTTGTTTAAATTGATTAGCAAAAGCTCCCTTCTTGAGAACGACTCTGAATGGTGAATGTTGCATAAGATTCGGCCTATGTCGTTGAGGCACTCAATGTATTCTTTATTAGCTCCTCCCCCCTCCTTAACCATATTAGTAATCAACAAGGCAACCGCTGACGTTGCAGCACCAATTTGGCCCTGTAGGTGACTTAGCCTTTCATCCCTCTTTGCAGTGTTTTCGGATAACGCTATCTTAACTTCAGGATTGATCTTTGGGGGGTAGAGCTCTTTGCAGTTTTCAGGAGGAATGTACTTCTTGATAAGGTCTTTCTTGAGTTCCTCTGATAATCCGGAGAAAAGGATCTTTCCCCAAGAAGCAGCCAGATCTGCTTGTACTGCTTCAGAAAACTGTTTTTCTTTATTCTCATCTTCCCCCAAGATAGCAGAAAGATTAACTGTTGAACACCAACTAAAAAGGGGAAAATAGATACTTATATAGATATATGAACATAATTTTTTTTTTTTTTTTTTAGGAATTTTCATATTCTCATCTGAATAAATGGTTTGAATGTATTTATGTAGGTACCACACTAGGTACAATATAGAATATATATATATTCTTGGACCGTCATGGTCTAATACCACCCTAGGTATAAAGATAAACTATTATTAGATATGTGTTTTGTGAATATCCTACCGAATATTACACCACTCTAGGTGTTTAATAAAATAGAAGTTAAAAACTTAATATCATACCACCCTAGGTATTCTTTCAAAAAACCTAATAGCGTGATGAGGAGAAAAGGAAGAAAAAACCACCCATGTTTACTTACTATTTTCAATGTCCTGGTTGTCTTGCGTAATATTTGTTTCAGTGGGGCCTATTTCGGCGGTCCCGCCATCTTCGGCCTCGCTATCTGTAGAAAACATGGATGTCGATTGATGACGTTGACGACTGCGGCGCCGACTACGCCTGCGTTTTTGATAAGAACTGTTCGAGGAACTGCTTGATCTCGAACGTCGGCTGTATTTCCTATGGAATTTTTCAACGTTTTCCAACCGTCTTTCCAACCTTTCTAGGATAGCGCCAATACCACGTGCTTGACTATTTGATCGGTTTCGACTTCCACTTGAACTTCTACGTCTTTTTCTAGTGTTTTCCGACATAATTGTCACAAAAATGCTAACTACAATACAAATGGTGGACGCGCGATGTGATCGATCCGGCACAAGAAAAGAGACTAAATAGATGGGTGACAGACGAATAGCTATGCGGAGTAGGGGCTACGAGTACTTGTTTCTCAGCTTTAAAATTTGTGGTCGGCACGGGCAAGCAGGGAGGTACTACACTACTTTATTTACGGAGACGAGGCCGAAATATAATCGTAGATATTTTATGATAATGGTCAAAAATAAGTATTTAACGTGCACATATTAAATGGTATTAAAATTTTACATGTAACATCTTGTGAATTTTAACATTTCTAAGGCATACATTTTAATCGTAATTTTGGATGCATCTACAATATCTAATCAATGGAATGAAATGTTTGCTAATATCGTAGGTTTCTGGAATTACCAAAAATATCACTTTCAAGAATTGTTATTATAGGCTTGTTTGAGAATGGGCGAAACATAATCAAGCCATATTTTTGATTATATCAAGTGGGCTACTATCAAAATAGTATCTACTAATAAATATCAAAGAAATATTGCTGTATTCTTGTTTGTGTTAAGGAAGTTGATTCAAACATAATAGTTAAATTGTGGTTCCAACAAGATGGAGCATCTGTGTATCACGTTCGTTGTGTACGTCGGTGGTTAAACAGACATTTTACCGACAGGTGGATAGGACGTGGTGGACCAATTTCGTGGCCACCTCGATCTCCAGATCTCACACCGATGGATTTATTTTTATGGGGATACATCAAGCAACTTGTGTATCAAACGGAACCACTACCAGAGAAGACGTGATAGAAAGGATTCGTAACGCATTTTTCACAATAACTCTAGCTATGTTGGAAAGAGTAAGATCCTCGTTTTTGAAAAGAATTGTATGAAAGTAAATGGTCGTCGTTTTGAACACTTAGCATAAACTACTATACTTTTTATAGAATTTCAATGTTCATTTATGTAAATGTGAGAGTTCTTATAATGTTGGTTTTCATAATTGTTAGTTTTTCAAAAATAGAAAAAGTTGGAAAATAAAATACAAGCTTCCATTTTACATAACTAAGATATACTGTTTGTGATGACTTAAGTAATTATTTCAAACTGCTTTTATATTTATTAGTAGGTACCATAATGACATTAGCCTACTTACAGTAAACAAAAATATTTTTTCCAACATAATTCCTTCTTTCCTTCCTCTAATAGTAAGAGTAGAAGTATTTTAGATGCATCCAAAATTACGATTACAATTTATGCCTTAGAAATGTCAAAATTCACAAGATGTTGCATGTAAAAATTTAATACCATTTAATTTGTGTACGTAAAATACTTTTTTTTGACCATTATCAAGAAATATCTACGATTTTCCATTAACTCATGCCCTAAGTGTACTACATCGTTTGAAAGTTTATTGATTGTACTAACAAATTGTAAAAAGACTTATAGGGTGATTCATTTGAAAATGTTGAGATATTGCTTGATTTGCGTTTTGTTTCACCCTGTATTAAAGAAGCCACAGATGAAAAAAGTGGAATGAGTACAGCCAATGATGTGTGTATGACATTTGAATACAAAAACTGTTGATTTATTTTAATTTACTGTTTTGCAGAGTGTTAAAGAGGAGGTCTTTTTTGCTGATTATTTTTTTCACTCGTCAAAATCTGACATTTTGGTGGTTTTAACCAATAGCAATACATTATTCTAGCCAATCATTCGGTATTATACTGATAATTCTGCTTCCTCATCGATAAAATCTTGTTTACATCGAAACTTAAAAATTTTACTTTGAATTTGTCATTATTGACAACTAAAAGTGCTTCGAAGTTTATTGAAAAATGAACACAAACCGATTGAGTGCCATCACCCAAGAGAATATTAAACATTCAGGTAATACAAAATTTTAAATTTATAAAAAAAATAATCTTCCCAAATACAACTCGCTCTTCAAATTTTATCACATAATTTTTTATTTTCATCACTCAAACTTGTTTATTTGAGGCAAAAACATTCAAACAAACCGAATTTAGATAAAATCCCTCGTCCTAACGGACTCGTGATTTTATTAATCGGTTTGTTTTCCTATTCTTGCCAAATAAACAAGTTTTCGTGAAAAAGAAAAAATTATCGATAAAATTTGAAGCACTCGTGGTATTACCTTTGATAATTGGCCATATCTTTGTAAAACACCCTTATAATATATTAGAGTGCTATATTTTTGTAACGCTCTCAGTGAGATCTTTTCGATTCTTTGTAACATGTCTATCGACCTGTTCCGATTTGACGAAATAATTTCGATATTACCGCTATCCGTCATAGTAACCACTTCCAATATAGTTCTGTGATCTAAATTTCTCTCATCGTTGACCGTTACGACAATTGACATATGATGTCAACGCTCGATTCTAGGAGGTGGTTTTCACTCTTTTCCGTTACCGACCCTTGAGCAGCAAGGACGTGTCTTTCTACCGTCTCTTAAATTTAATTGTTTTACCTTAAATTGCTGTGGTCCAAAATTATAATTTATATTTATCAAGCTTTTTCTAAAGTGGTGGCTGATATAATTTTTTGTGCATTTTCTTATTTTTTTTACAGAGATACACGAATATACACATACCACGTGGTCAACCACATTTCTTCACATTTCTGTATATTACTTTTAAACTAAATCTTTTATCGTAAATAACTGTTACCTTTTTTAATGCAAACATTTGCTAGATTCTCTGTTGTAGAATACCTAATTATTTTCAAAGATATATAACATTTGCATTTTAACCTTTTCAAATATTCTGTTATCATAAAAACCTGCCAGTGCCGGCTTCACATTTCATTTAACATTTTATTCTTTCAGAAATGGTTTATTAATAACTTTTTACTATAATTAATACTTAAGGTAATTAGTACTTTTTTAATATGGCTGATAATTTTTACTGTTTTAAATGGGACATATATGTTGGAAAGCTTTCAGTAAATTTAAATTTCATTATTTCAAACAACTGCCTTCCTTTTTTACCTGAGAAGCTAAACCAACATTATGTGCCCCATTATATACAAGTTCCTACATATCCCTAATCCACCTGAACTTCTAGGTAAGCACAGCTGTCAGGTTACCCCTGCCAAGTTACCCCTGCCAGGATATCCCTGCCAGGTTACCTGCAAAATACCGTTACTGCCAGGATACCCCTGCCAGGTTACCGCCAGAATACCGTTACCGCCAGTTATATTTCAACTTCAGAACCTTTCAACTACAACTTCAGAACCTTTCAACTTCAACTTCAGAACCTTCCAACTACAACTTCAGAACCCTTCAACTTCAACTTCAGGACCTTTCATCTTCAACTTCAGGACCTCTCCACTGCAACTTCAGGACAAAAGCTAAGTACCTTACAGAAGTGCAGGTTAATTTTTTCACTTTCCTTTGTTACTTCCTGAAGCGGAATAAATTTAATATTTAAACTTTTTTTTTTATTTCTTCTATACCCGGCTGTAAGAGCTGTAGGGACCGTGTCCGGGTTTATGTAAGTTTGTAACTTTTTTATTTTTTTTTAACTTCAACTTTTTAATTAAATTCTACAAGGTGTTTCTACCTTTTTCACCTTAGTTTCTTTTTTTCTTAAACTTAAATTATCTTTTTTCGTCGACGTCTGAAAGGTAGTGGCGCCCTATGTTCTTATAGTCTGTCAACCCTCTGGCATACCTAGTGTGGCATCAACATGGAGTCGATCCACCCTTGAGAGAGTCTCTAGCCGGGATCTGTCTCTTAAGGAGAGAACGAGTGTTCATTCTTGAACAAAATATAGTACGTTCCATTTAAAAAAATGTAAGTTTGTGCTGCTACGTGGTTTTGGAAGACCCTGTAGAATTGGAAGTTTTTCAAAATGTGCCCTCAGTAACCGTATTAGCTCACACAAAATTATAAAGCTCTATCTCTCACCACAACGATGTAATCTTCCGATGTCAGAAAATTGCCCCACCCTGTATAATTTTCGATAGATAATTCATTTTATTAATGACAATGAATATGGTTTTATCCATAGGTAATATCACTTCCCAACTTGAAACAATTCCTTCCTTAACGACAAATTAAATATTACTCAGGCCATTATGGAAAATCATATTTATTTAACATAATAAGATTTTAATTGTCACAAATAAATCATTTTCTTGGTGCACCAAGGAGCACACAAGGAGTTGATTTTGATACGAAATACTCGCTTGCCTTTAGACGGTCACAAGGGAGTGTTTGTGTATGTGATGTGCTAAATGGTTATTTGTGTATTCATAGCGTGAGGTAACAGATCGCCGCCTGAGAAAGAATATCAATCAATCGAAGATTTGATAGAATAAGCGGGCGCAAAAAATTCCTTCTTTTACTTCAGAGCATAAAGTAACAATCCTCGGCATTTGTGTAATCTACGATTTCATTTAAATATAGTGAGAATATATTTGAACATTTTTTCTGTTAATGACTTCCAATTACCTACGATGTTTTTTGTTGACTGGTTGTCGGCAGCTCGAAATTAACGGAAATTGTAAAATGAAATTTAGAGGTAACACAAACTTCGACCTCAAAAATCCAATAAATGCATTGAAATATTCGGTTAGATAGTTCAATTTATCCGCGTTCAAAGCATCCAAGTGAATTCCAGCTCGCTGATGATATTTTATCCTACTCTCGTTAACAGTAACAGGAATATTTCGCGTCAGTGCACCTTTTATTGGCCACCTCCTAGTTAGGAAAAGCTTTCTGAATTAGCACTGTTATCTCTGTAAGCTTTTATTCGATTTAATTTCATGTTGTAGCTTCAATTCCAATTAGCGATGTGTTTGTCCTGTCTACTCGTTCTAACTATGAACTGTAGTAAACAATATTTAAAAAGAAAAATAACGCAGCGAATAAAATTCTCTCGTTAATTAAATCGAGCATTGTTTCAACACTTTCAACAGCTGATTGGAAATTTCAAGTATGATGTCACTTTTCAAGAGGTAGAATTAGTGTCATTTGTATGAATGGAGTGAGCTTGAGGTGAGGAAATTTGCTATAAGATGAATATGAAGTTTCCATACAACTTTCACCGTAATGTTTCTGTACATAGGCAATGTACTGATGGGTAATCTAAGAGATATCGGAGGACTGTGTAGAAGCAAGCCGCCATTTACTACAACGGTGCTCTGGGTGAGATCGAGAGTTGCGTTGTCCTCTGCTGGCAAAACATCGAAGAGGGCTGATTTTTTCCCTTTTCGCATTCCGCTTTCGTTGAACAGATCGAAGAGGTATTTTTTTTGGGCTGAGATGAGAAACTCATGTTCGAATGGGTCCTAACCAGTACCCAGACAGTGTTGGACTCATCCCCAAGGGAATGCCTACCAACCAAACCCACCTCAAGCTCGGAATCACTACCCTAGCATACTTCAAGGCAGGTGGCGGTCCCTCACACACTCTCCGTCATCTACCCCCTCCTATCACTCCTTCCTCTCACATGCCTTCTCTTTCACAATCATTCTCTCCACTAGATTCATCCGTAACACCCTCCATATATCCTCTTCATTTTTTTTCTTCCCGCTGTCTGCTTTCTCCTTCCTCCTACTTGCTCAGACTCGACCCCTCTGAGGGGTCAAGAGGGTACGTTCCATTCTTTCCATCTCCGTCTACATCTACTCCCTTCGATCCCCTACTACAATCTGCCTCCCCTGGCTTGTGTCCCCTTTTCCCGCATACCCTACAAAGGAAGGATTGCCGACAGTCTCTGGCCATGTGCCCCACGCTCTTACATAGCCAGCATTCCCCAATCTTCTCCACTCTCCTTGTCTCACATTCCGCTACCTGGTGGCCCTTCACTCCACATCCAAAACATCTGCCCTCCTCTCTCCCCTCTATAATATTCACCCTATTTAGGTCCAGCTTAATCTCTCGTTCTGCTAGTAAAGCTTCCGTTTTCTCACATTCCATCCTCACCACCGCCATTTTTATGCCGTTCCTCTCTCTCACCACTTCCATCACCATTGTCCCTTCCCCAATCAACTCCTCTATTTTCTTCTCCACCACTTCATCTTCACTCCACGGATCTATCCCCACCATCTTAATGGTCCTCTGACCACAAATCCTTTCTTTGCCTCTATTACCACCTCCCTGTTCCTTAAGACTCTGATTCTATCCACCCACTTTCCTTCTATCTCTTTTAAACCCTTCTTAATCCTTTCTATCCCCTCCTGATTGACTTCTCCAATATCCTTCAGGACCTCCTTTTCCTTTCCCTATCTGCATAAATTGCCACTCTCGTCCCATCTGCTCTCACCAACGCGATCATCTTCCTCAGCACCTCCATCTCCACATGCTCAAGCCTTTGTAGTCCAACGCTGATCTTGCTCCCCACTTCCTCAAACAGTCGACTCATCATATCAAACACCTTCTTCCCATCTCTACAATCACCCTCCATCCGAAAGATCAACTCCTCCGCGCTCACCCTTGTACCTTTTCTTTCCGTAGTGCGTACCTCCTTAAACCACTCCATTTCCTCTCCTTTTTCAACTAGCATCGGGTACCTATCCCTAAACATCCTCTGTATCCCCTTCTCCATTTCACTGTCTTCCTTAGTCACCCATACCACTTTTATCTTCCCATCACCTAACATTGGATTTTTCACCTTCACCTCTATTCCCCTTCCTCCTCCTTTCATCCTCCCAGTCATTATCTCTAATCTCCTTCCATCCATCCCAGTCTTTTTTCCCCTTCTCCCATCGTGTTTGCATTCTCTCCTCCCTACCTTCCCCTTTCCTCAACCTCTCTAATTCCCTGACCCGCTCCCCAGCCACTGACTTCTGCTCTTCCAGCCTTTCCACTCTCTTCTCCAGTCGCTTTACCATCTCCTTCAATCTCTCTACACTCTCCCTCTTTTCCACTCTTCACTTCCTCCCTTCCTTTCTCCTTCTGTTTCCTCTTCTGCTCCTTATTCTCCAGAGGCGATACCTCCTTCCTTTTCACCCCAGTATCGCTCCACTCACTTGTCTCTCCCGCCTTATCAGGTGTTCGTTCCACCAGTCTTGATTCATTCCAGCCTCTCTCATCCAACCCTCCGAAGCACGGCTAAGAGGTATGGAGTTATTTCATTTGCTAAAAGCTCTACTACATCGCTGTCGTCCCATTTTACTATGAAAGTTCATTGAAAAATTGTCAGAGGGCCGGTTAATGGTAACTTTCTTACCATGGATTTTAATATCTCCATTTCTCCTTAAGCATTGATCCTAGCAAAAAAGTATAGGGAACCTTTTTTTATAGAAAAATTTATGTAGATTAATTCAGTATAAAAACACTGTTTTGCTAAAGGCTTAATGGATCCGTTCTTCCTGGTTATTTTATACAAACCGATTTTAACAGACTATCAGCTTTATTTCCCAGTTTATTGTTATTTTTCAAGGGTACAAATGAATTTCGTAATAAGAATAAGCTTTTTTTGTTCATTTTTCAAAGAGATTCTATTAAAAATATGAAGAAAAAAATTCGGTTCATATTCACCAACAGCCATAAATTTAAGTTGAATTATAGATACGAAGCCACTCCATCTTAAATGTCTTTACCTCTCCATTTGATTACATCACGTTGTATCAAGTAATTTTAGAGGCGGGAACGTCTTTTGTTAAAACAGAATAATAGGTCCTCATAATTCTGAGTTATGGCACCTCATTTTTTTTGTGAGATAAAATGATTTAGTCGGCGAACGTAAATTAAATTTTCCTAATTCCTTTTTTATATCCGTCGCAAATGGTGAGAGAAGTGAGTATGTCTCCAGATTTTGTCGACATTATTAACAGGATTTACTAGAATTTAAATTTACGGTGGGAGTCTCAATGGAAAGAGATCAAAAGGTTTCACATTGTATTGAATTTGATTTAGAATATTCACATTATTATTTTTGTCATTTTATGGAAAATTTATCCATAATATATTTTTTGATATTCTCATATTACCGTTTCAACTACCGTTATCCAAATTTCATCAACCCTTGTATGTATGTATGTGTGTATTTTGGGGTGACATTTACTGAGACCTAAGAGATCTATTGTGCCCCCTTACTTCTACTTAGTTTCTGAGAAGAGTCTCAGAAACTAGTAGTTCCTCTAGTCCTATTTCCCGGAGGAATTTAAGGATGTCTGCAGGCTTCAACTTAGGCAAATGTTCCTCTTCTATCCAGTAATCTTCTAGGTGCTGTGCTCTAGAACTCTGGAGTGCTGTGCAGTTGAAAAGTATGTGGATGGAGGTTTCTTCTTCCATTCCACAAAATTTGCATTCTCCTTCCTCCACTATTTTGAGCTTTTTCAAGTGTCCATTCAGGCGACAATGTCCCGTTAGGATTCCTGTTAGATCTCTTAGCGCAGTTTTACTTTGACTTATGCATTCCTTTGATCTCAGCAGGTTGTAGTCACCCAGAAGAGTCTTTGATTGTATAAGCCCTACTAGATCTTTCCAATGGTCAGATCTTCGCTTTTTCCTGGCTCTACTTATTTGTTCCAATATTACATTGGGGCTGATTCCGCAAAAGGGTTCAGGCCCCCAAAAAGGTATTTCAGTCCCCCTCTTTGCTAGTTTATCTGCTATAATTTCCTTCTATTCCAGTGTGTCCTGGAATCCATAGTAAGGTGACTATGTTGTTCTCGCCTAGTTCATTGAGTTTGTTCAGGCATTCCCACACCATTTTGGAACTGATTACACAAGAGGGATTTCCGCTTGAAAGATACTTGGGGTTTTTCCCAAGCTTTCAGAGTGTTTGGCTCCTGTCCCCAGCACTCCTATCCCAGTTCCTTCTATTGCTTTTGAGCCGTCTGTATACCATTGAATGGCATTCTTTCCAAGTCTGGTAATGGTATTTGGATCCCATCCCTTCTTGTTGCTTATTTCCGTAACGAATTTCTTTGAAAAGTTAAACTTTTTCACCATACCGTTTTGTGGCATGTCCCAGGTTGTCTGATTTCTAAAAAGCGAGGAGGTGTTTTTTTTAATGATTCCCTCTCTACTTAGTCTGTATCTTGTTCTTTCTGTAACACTTTCCACCACCCTATGTAGAGGGGTGAGGTTGAGAATCACCTCCATGGCTGCCGTTGGCTATGTTCTTATTGCTCCTGTAATGCATATACAGGCTAGTCTTTGAATTTTGAAGAGGTTTTCTCTCGTCGTCAATAGGCTAGTTCTACTACTCCACGCAATGGCTCCATGAGTGATGATTGGTCTCACTATGGCAGTGTACATCCAGCTTGGGATTTTTGGGTTTCAACCCCAGTTTTTTCCAGCCAGATTCCATTAAAGTAATTTTTGTCTAGTATATAATCTCCTTTTCGTGTATGTTCCACAGGAGTTCACTGTCTAAAGTTAAACCTAGATACTTGACTTCTTGTCTCCATTCAATCTCGTTCCCATCAAGTTTTATGGATTTGAGGTTGAGTTTTCTTCTCTTAGTGAAGGCTATCAGGATTGTTTTAGTGGCGCTGATGCTAAGTCCCACTTGCCTACACCAGCTATTTGTATAGATCAGAACTTCAGACCCTTTTGTACAATATCACAAAGGGTGTTTTCAAATTTCCCCCTGGCTGTTATGACAATATCGTCGGCATATCCTTGGCAGGATACTCCGAGATCCGTCAAACTACACAGTAGTTCGTCAACCGTCAGACTCCACATCAATGGGGATGCTACTCCTCCCTGTGGGCATTCCTCGGTAGTGCAGATGGAGAAAATGTCTTCGCTCGTCCTCGTCTCTGCTATTCTTGTGCTGAGCAGTTCTGACATCCATTTGGATGTTGTGCTGTCTACACCTCTTCTGTTCAATGCTCTTTTGACAGCCTCACGTGGAGTATTGTCAAAAGCTCCTTCTATGTCCAAAAATGCACATATTACAGTTTCTTGGTTGTCTAGAGCACCTCGGATATCCTCCGTCAGTTGTACCAGTGCAGTCTCCGTAGATCTGCCTGCCCGGTAAGCATGCTGACATGGGTGGAGAGGTAATCTCTCTAGGATTTCCGTTCTATGAGGTTATCAATAGCCTTTTCCATCGTTTTGAATACAAACGATGTTAGACTAATTGGTCTAAAGGATTAGGGGTTTGTTGTGTCCCTTTTTCCAGTTTTTGGAATGAAGGTTACTATTGCCCTTCTCCATGCTTCAGGTATATAACCCAGTTCTAAGCTGCTTCGACTAATTCTAATCAGATGCGGTAGAATTTCGTCTTGTCCTTACTGGAGCGATGCTGGGAAAATTCCATCTGCTCCTGGTGCCTTGAAAGGAGAAAAGGTGTTCATGGCCCATTCCAACCTACCTATCGTTACTACAAATGTGTTAGGCCATTGTAATACTTTCTCTCGAAGACCTATTGTGAACTTCGAGAGGATTATCTCCCCTATTTGAGGTACTCCCTAGAAAATGAGTTTCTAGTAAGAGTTGAACTCTTTCTCCCTCATTTTCGGTATATTCACCATCTGGCTTCCTCAAAGCCATATCTGTGTTGACCCTACTTTTCGCCATAACCCTCAGATTCCCGTGCATTCGTTATCAACGCAAATCACCGTGGGTTCCTCGGGAACCCCAAGTCATTGTACAGGTTTGAGCAGATATACAAAAATTTTATTTAAGAAAACATCATGCTGCATTTAGATAACGTTTATTTCTCACAACCTCAATGCACCTGCTTTTATAAGCATTCCTGAGAAACAGTCCAATTTGTCCACTTCAAGTACAGACCATTGCTTTTGTTTGTTAGGATCTCTCCATTCAGCATGATATCTAGCTTCTTCTTGGTTGGTACAATTGAATACGATATCTTTTATTTCTGTGGTTAAGAATAAGTTGAACATTTCTATAATTGTATCTGATGATTTGCTGTATTCTGTAAGGCCCGGTCGTGCATTTACAAAATTTCTTTGAAGTCTCCTTCCAGCTAACGGTTGACTCTGCCATACCATACCAGATTTGGAAATATATTCAGGACCAACAGACTGTATGTTATGATCTTCTTGGTCTGAAATTTCTTTATCCAAACTTCCCTTGCCTTGAATTTCAAGATTATCTTCAGTTTCTGGAATATTTTCATTTCGAAAAGCATCGTGTTCATTATCGGAATCATTGTCATACTTCATTTCAGAATCTGATAATTTAGATAACCTATTTCATCTATTCCACGCTGTGATAATGGTCTTTTCACCTAAAAACATCTCATGTTCGGTGCTGGAATAAAAGCGATATGCATAAATATTTTGTTACTTTAAATCCCGTGCGGGGTTCCTACGGTACCTCACTTACCTTTTTTAGCTCCACAAAGGAAATACACATTGCAAAATATTTGTACGAACTAAAGCCACCCGCAGTCAACACAGACTAACACATAGCGGCGTTACCAGTTTCTTAAAATGGAGATTGTATTTGAGAAATTATGCCTCTGGGGTCCCTGAGGTACCCCGCATTGGGATCTTAAGGATAAAGAGTTTTAAAATGTATGCCTATCCGCTTAAAACTGAAATAGTAGTTATAAGTCACTTTACGTACGTGTTATGTACAATTTTTTCTACTAGCATTCGGAGTTGATAACATGAAGAGACTTTTATCACAAAATGTCAAACACATTGATTTTCTTTCTCATATAGGTTGAGTCTGCTAAGACTGCTTCAGATAAAGAGCCTATAAAATGGTGAGTCCTAACAAGCATGTCAGAACAACTTATGAAAACTATTTTCTGCATCTTCCAGGAAATAACGCCATTTCAAGAGGAAAACCGAATTTTTCAGACTGCTGGAAATACCTATATTGTGATGACATTATTGCTATAATACAGGGTGATCATTCGAATTCCGACACATTTTATGAGCCCATAACTTGGAAACCGATTAAGATATCGAGGGGGTGGTTTTGACTGAACGGCTTCAGGAATTGAGAAATTTTTTTTCACGCTGTTGCCAATTTTGAATTTTTTCCCTAGACTCCAGAAAAAAACTTGTTTTTTTTGTAGATCAATATCTTAGACATTTTAAATGGAACACCCTGTATGTTTTTGTACCGTCGGATAGGCTGCAGTTCCATATCCGTCCGTCTGTCTGTCTATTCGTCTGTCACCAGGCTTTATGTCATGAGCCGTAATAGCAAGAATGTTGAAACTTAATTTCTAGAAATGATATATTTCTGTCCCTGCTGTACCAACAAATACTGAATAACAGAATACAAAAAATATTCAATACACAAACATGACTTTTGAAAACAGCATCCTTGCGCCATGTTTGATAAAATAACTAAAGAAGTATTCGGCAACAGGTAGACGCTAGGTTTATTCACAGAATATTTAATTATATTATTATAGATATAATGGTACGGAATCCTTTTGGTGCGAGTTTGTCTCGACTTGGACGGCTATTCATAATAATTGAAAGTAATTCAAGATTCACAACATTTCAAAGTGATGTTTTTTGTTCATGAATGTATCTGTGTCTTAGAAACTCCTAACGTCAATATTCCTGGGATTAATCAATTTACAAAAGAGAATTATTTCCGTTAAATATAACAGAATAATTTCATAAGCAAAACCTTGATCATTCACCGACATCCCGCTAAAAGCAAATTACTTTTTCAATTTATTTTCTCCATACCTTATCCCAAGATTAAATTCAGCACACGTTCAAGATTTTCCCATTTTATTAAGTTTCTCAATGAGTTTTGCATCTACTTAGAGGCTGTCTAAGATGTGTAATACATAAAATTAATCAATGTATAATCTATACCGTAGAACCGTTATTAAAGTTGCATACTCGATATCAGAAATCGCAAGATAAGCCTTCAAAGCCAGTCTCTTCGTTCGACTTTACTTAATATGATATTAATCTTCAATCAGTAACAAACACCATCATTTGAGGTGATGCTATCCGAGTGATATTCGAAACCTAATTATTTATACACTGCCTGATATTTTGCTGATGTACGTAATATTTGGTTTAATATAATCGTCGAAGAGGGTGAACTTGCTAAATGCTCCATAAACTAAGACTGGATTCTCATATTAAGTCGTAAAGTAGACTCGCGATGCATAAAACGTATCCGTCGTTAGACCTTAACTAAGAGCTTGATTTTATGCAAATTAGCAGGAAGCTTGTAAATATGAACGTGCAAATAATTTTAACATCGTAAATGGGGTTGATTTAGATTCAAGAGAATACAATGTATAACTGGAGTGAGATAAGGATCGTGGAGTCGTCCTGAGAAATGATTGTTCAAAGAGAAACTTGACTGGACAGTACGAGATGGTGAAAATTTCAATGTAATAAGGGAGGAGTTGAGTTTAATGGAAAAATCGGCTTCAGCAAACTAAAAATCGAATAATAATGGTTTTATGAAATGTAGCATCATGTTCACTTGAAGGTTAGTTGAAGGCCACCGTAAATAAGGTTGATTTAGAGTCAAGTGGATACAATGTAGAACTGGAGTGGAATAATTATGGTGGAGTTGTCCTGAAAAAAGATTGTTCGAAGGAAAACTTGACTGGATAGCACAAGCTTGTGTAAATTTTAAACTCAAAAACCGGAAATAAAGGTTTTATACAAAGCAACTTTTTGTTTACGTTGGTTGAAGGCCACCAAAGAATTATGCAAGCATGTGACTCCACTCAAGAGTAATTCAACTCGATGCTTCTGCTGCGTTAGGTATGTCGTAGGGTGGTCAAATTGAGAAGCTCTAAAGTGTCACTACCTTTAAGACATCGACAAACAATTGAGATCAATTTGAATGGAGGGTGAGGAAGATAGAAATACCTTTTTTGTTTGTATGTATATTGGGGTGACATCTATTGAGTTCTGAGAAATCCATTGCACTCCCTTCCCCTAAGTCACTTCATAATGGGAGTCTTATATTTCACGAAGGCATCTGTATCTGTAGAGTAGGAAGGGTGAATGTAGGCTCATAGCACTCAGGCCACATGTGATCCATTGTACATCCTCCCGAGGAGTTGTTCTCCTAGGTCATTGTCCATCCTGTCCTTCCCAGGAAGGTGAGCAGGTCACTAGGAGACATCTCCTTTATATCGGCAGGTGTAGGCCAAGACTCACCGAACACACACCCTCTTATTGACGATAACCCCGGACACTCGCATAAGACATACCTGACAGTTTCATTTTCCTGTTCACACATCCTGCATAGAGGTGTGTCCGTCCACTAGCCCCATAGAATGGAGGTGTTTCCTCAGTTGACAGTGGACAGACAGAAATCCTACTGCTGAACGTACGCTTATCCTGTGTGTGTGTGTGAGGTTGTGATATTGACTGCGGATCCTTGCGGTTCCATTAGCCTAACCAATTACGCTTTCCCTGATCATCGCCAAATATTTCTCCGGTGCCAGCTTCCCAGGGTCGCCCAGGGGATTTCTTGGCAAGACTGCATCCTTTCATTCCATCTCAACTCTTAAGGGATTGAGCATGGGTGTAACGTTCGGCTAGCTTCGCAATTGTCGAAGTCGTTAGGCCGTAGGGGTCACTGGGTCCTAGAATTTTTAGTCCAGCCACTTCCCTGACTAAAGAATAAGCAATGCGATTTCCTTCACTCCTGTAGTGCCCTTCAATCGACCTCAGGATAATTTTGCTATCTGCCGATGCTGGTTTCCTACTCCTCACTTAATCCTTAGGCTTGGTGCTCTGGGGTAATCTTCACCTCCCGAGCCTCATTTCATTTTTTGAGCCATCTGTATATATACGTTTTGCATTTGCAGCATCTGACTTCGTGCTTTGTTTTAATTGTATTTTGTAGGGTGTCCCGAACGAAATTCAGGATATCCGCAGGCTTTAGTTGAGGTTAGTGTTCCTCTTCCATCCAGTAGTCTCTTGGGTGTTGTCTTACAGGATTATTTGTTTCCGTTGCATGCGTAAGAGTGTGTTTGGAGGTTTCTCCTTCCTTCACATAATATACAAATTTCTTGTTCCACTGGTTTGAGGTTTTTCAAGTTCCCATTCAGGTGGAAATGTCCCGTAGGGACCCCTGTTGAGACTCTCAGTGCAGTTTTTCTTCAACTTACGCATGACATGATCCGTTAAAACCTTAAGAGGGCGTTCAGTAGACGCTCCCTTTCAATTTTATTTCGCGTTCCGGAAAATACACTGGATAAGCTTGAACACTAGTTTTTAATTATACTTCACGTAAACTTTGAGGACCCGGAAAAAGCCTCTATCCTGTGAACCCATACAAACTTATTAATAATAAACACAATCACAGCATACTAACTAATGGTTAATAATATTGTACTTACAGCACGCTAAGGTACTTACAGCACGCTAAGCGAATCATATTATCAATTGAATACTTATAAACATCTAACAAACAATATGTTTCTATGAGATGAACATGACAACAATGTAAAATAGGTAAACGGCTCTATTATTCACTCCTTGTAAAATTTCTCCGTGTCAGTTTGACAAAATGATCCTTCCGCTTCGCGGACAATTAATCAAACTGACATTCGAATAAAAACGGTTAGGTTACCTTAACCCATTAGACCAGAATCGCCCTTGGAACGTGCAGGCAAATGTGTGGAAAAAATTGGGGATTAACCCAGATATTACTACTGTTCCTTTAAAAGGCATCGACATAATTTCCATATTTTTGTATCTTTGACTTCCCATTAATGGATGTCACCAGTGGTATTGCTTCATAAACACATTTATTAAGAGATTTCAGATCAGTTACCCACGCTAACCGTTTATTTACGAACTGGGAAACAATATTTTCGTGATTTTGCTTATATAAGATGGACGCCACCTATTGGAGTTAAGTTTTTAATTGTTACAAATCAAATTGGGATGTTTTGATGATACTACCTTGTTATTTAGTATAGTTATATGTTATTGTAGGGTATATAGTATTCGAATCTTATTTGCATATTATTTGAAGGAGTTTCTAGTGATGTTCTTTTAAAAGGACAGTAGTAATAAACACTACTACACTGTATCTGTTTTAGGAAACCGTTGAAATTACATGAGTTGATCAAAGAACTTGAGCAAAATGAGAGTCCGATATCACCTAATGGCATTATTCTTTTTCCTACAGATAATGCTAATGATAATGTAACAGACTGCGACTCTGGAGATGAGCAAATGACTACAATAAATCATTTATCCGGAAGTCAGCTCAGAAACGATGTTGAGGTTATTTTTGATAACCAAGACAAATATGTTGAAGAACTTTCTTCAGACGAAGATGATGTGCCTCTTGCGACAATAAGTTTACAATAAAAAATATCTTCGTTACCAGCTATTCCCAAGAAACTGGTATCTGCTGATTGGATATCTGGAGATCTTTACCAGCATACTAAAGATGTGTATTGGAAATCACAAGACAGACCTGAAGAAAAACGGACTAACCGCAGTGACCTAACCGCAGTGATCAAAACATTAGTCTGTATCGAGTCTCCATAAGAGGGAAGAAATGGTACTTTCCGCTAATAGCACATAGCATCGACATGGCGATTCAGAACTCCTGGCAGTTGGACCGAGAAGAGGGAAACCTTGATCAGCTCCAATTTAGGAGGCAAATAGCATGCAACATTCTAGAGACATACAAAAAGGATACAAAACGCGGTCCGACAAGACGAAATCCAAACATGGTATTACATTCAAGGTATGACGGCATGAACCATCTAATTATTTACCAAGCAACACAGTCCCGTTGTGGCTATTGCAAGGAAAAGGTTCAATTTATGTGTGAAAAGTGCAACATGCCATTGCATCCAAAAGAATGCTTCAAGAATTTCCATACAATGTAAATTTGTACTAATAAATTGTCCTACCTTCCAGTAATGCATTTTACTACTGTCCTTTTAAAAGAACATGTCATATTTTGACATCTAGTGCAAAAAATACTTTTCTAAAATTTTTTTGTGCTCTATTAGGTCACAATAGACAATATTGAGGAATATTTATAAAGGAAATGGAACAAAATACTTTCAGTAATATGTGGGTTAAATCCCAACATGACCAAATGATTATATACACTGGTTGTGAGGCCAATGATAACCTATAGATCAGTTGTCTGGTGGCCCAAGACACTGCAGATTGTAGCGCAGAGGCAGCTAAGTGGTATTCAAAGGCAGGCCTGCCTAAGTATCACGGGGGCCATGAAAACGACTCCGACTGCGGCCCAGGAGGTAATAGTAAACCTACCACCACTACATATCCTCATACAAGGAAATGCAAGATCTGTTAGTCACAGATTATTACAGGGACCTTAACCGATATGCCAAGAACACGATAAGGTCGACAAAGAGCTATATGAAAAAATAAAGGCAGATCCAATACTGGGAATGCCAACGGATCAGATTGCCCCACGATATGGCTTTAAAAACGACTTTACAGTTTAAATTCCAGAGAGAAAGGACTGGGAAGCAGGGCCTCCTATAACAGCGAATCTCATCAACTGGTACACTGATGGCTCGAAAACAGACTCCGGAGTAGGAGCCGGAATATATGGGGTACAAGAGAAGATCACAATCTCTTTAAGCCTATGGAAACATGCTACTGTCTTTCAGGCAGAGGTACTGGCGGTGCAATGCTGTGCAGAAGAGTTGATGAGACAGGAGGTCGATAACCAAAGAATCGTCATCTACTCCGACTGCCAAGCAGCATTTAAGGCGATACGCTCATATAAGATAACATTAAATCTGGTGTGGGAGTTTCGGAAGGCCCTCAACAGATTAGATAGTCATAATAGAGTGCCCCCAGCCTGGGAACCAGTCCACCAAGGAATAAAAAGCAATGGAAAGGCTGATGAATTAGCCAAGCAGGGAGCAACGGAGGTCATGATAGGGCCAGAACCTTCCTGTGGAATTACAAAATGCCTAAGTAAAGAGAGCATCCACAAATGGATAAACAACCAGGCGTTGCGCTGGTAGTATGAAACCCCAGGACAAAGACACGCAAAATTATTCCTTAAAAGCCATTCGACAAAACTGTCACACGACCTACTATATCAAAGTCGTGAAACCGACGAGGATGATGGTGGGAATGCTGACCGGACATTGTAGGCTGAGGAAACATATGCACACAATTGGCCTTGCAGATGACAGCCTATGCAGGTTCTGCCAGAAAGAAGACGAAACCGCGGAGCACATACTCTGTGAGTGCGAAGGCCTAGCAAGGGTGCGGTTTCACTTATTCGGAGAAGAAAAACCGAGGGCACAGAGCTTCGCAAAGGAGGCGGTATCCAGGCTATTAGGCCTAATAAAAAGAATAAAGCTAGATATTGAGCTCTAAATATAGGGAGGACCACAATAGATCTGCAAAGGTCGCAGTGGCATAGGACAAAGAGCCACTCCAATTTTAATCTAATCTAATCTAACCCATCAGTGCTTAGCGGAACATATAAACAGTAAAGTGGTACCATCTGAATGCGTCTTACTTCGCAAGGGCCATGATATTTGTATTTTTAACAGGTCAGTGCGTGTTGGAAGGCATGAGTGACCAGACCTATGTTGTTTTGAGGCTTTAATTCGCGAATGTGTTCATGTTGTGATTGAATAAAATTGTGAAAAAAAAAAACGCAAGAAATTATGGACTTTGTCGATAAACGGTAAGTACAGTTATCTTATTTTTCAAAATGAAGTAGAAATTTGTACAAAACTGGTAAGAGGATACACAAATAAGTATATGGTGGTATCGCTAGGTGCCAAATTTTTTTTATAACACAGCCGTATCGGTAGAAATATCGCTGTTACATACAGTGTGTAAAAGCCAAATGGAATAAATTCATTATTTCGGTTACTGTACATATTTATAAAAAATCCCGAAACACGTCAAATTTAAATTATAACTTGACATTCTTTAACGT
>CAJUYI010002673.1:11370-29159 GCA_910591695.1 Galerucella pusilla | reverse complement strand
TGCAAATATTGTACAACATTACGCGTATGCTGAAAGCTTGCAAATTCAAAAAGCGCGCGTCTTGAATGCTAGTTCATGCCGGTAGCCAAGGTAGGCCCTAGTCCTTTGTAACTTTGTACCACAAAACTCTACACGTGTAACATCTCTCCTATTTATCACTCTATCAGAAAACGAGCCCCACTTCCACCCACTTTTCACAACGTTCTCTTCTTCAAAAGTTATCCTTAAATTCTACATGCGTTTTATTTTTTGACCTTCAAAAAGTATAAGAGCCGCAAGCCACACATTTCCCTAATTGTTTTATTAGCTAACTTCATTGCAATCTGAAAATATGAGGCACCAGAAAGTTTTTCAAACGGTAAGTATATCGCAAGCCCATACTTTCTATTTGAAAAATAAGAAGTTATTAGAGTCACTTGAAGGGGGTGAAAAGTGGGAATTATCTACATTTTCATGTTTAATATGTGTAGGTATTTATAATTCAAATATGGAATGCTGCCTAACATTCCATCAAATTAAAAATCTACCAATTACAAGCTATCCAATCTATATAGTTAATATGAGAATAAAATGTCCAATTCAAATAAAATGGGACAACAAAATATAAAATTCCAATTCAAATTTTTCACAATAGATGTGCTTCGAGCGATAGATTTTATTCACTGATTATTTTCCTTTTTTTACTTAAAACGGACAAATCAGAAATACAGAGCCTTCTTTTCTGAGCTTCTTTAGAAATAGTCGAACAGAAAACTAGGTTTTTACGCTCGATTTGATACTGAAAAGCTCAATGACGCAGTCTCGTGCTTTAGAGAAATTGGAAAGCCACACTTGAGATTTATGGTCAATTTAAAGCTTAGAGGTACTTTTTATGCACTGAAAATTGTGGATTATGGGATTCATTGAAATGTTTCACTGGAGACAAACTAAATACACGACATTTACAAAAGCTCACATGATTAAAATGTTCAGTTTTTAGTTAAAAAATGAATTATAAGCAGTTAAAAAAAACTAAAAACGAGCTTTAGAGGTAGTCGAGCTAAAAAGTGAAAAAAATTATCAGTTTAATTATAGAATGGTTGACGAGAAAATTAATGTCTTTGTGTTAAAAGCGTGAGGTGCTTTTTACTATATTTTTATACACTAACTCTGCATTTCGGAATAGAACTAGTGAGAAATTATAACAATTGATATCGAGTACCCCACGCCTTCACCATGATGACATCAATTTCCTCGTTAATAATTTTATTCCTAAATTAGAATTTATTTCTTACCTATTAGTTCGATTTATGATAAGGTGTGTTTTTTAGTTTTTTTCAAACTCGATGCCAGATCAAAGTTATGATTTTTTCTCGAATAGCACCCTATATTTTACTACCATATTATATAGTCATTGGTCCTCGACAAGTGTGCAAAATTTTCAATTAATCTAAGCACTTAAAGTGGGTAAAAATTAGGTTTAAAGGCTGCGTTACAAACAAACATATGTACAAGTGAAACTAATATAAAGCGTGTAATAAATACAAATGGTGTCATTTCAAAAATGATTCAAATATTTTTGCGTGTTGTTTAAAACATTTTAATAACAAAACTACAATCTTATCGCATGCAAGGTCTTCTTTTGAATGGTTTGAATATTATCTTGAATGTGGAATAGAGAAGTTTATGAAAATCCATCAGATTTTTAAGCCCAATATTTTTTGTTGTTCAATTTTAATCTCCTATTGGACAAACTCAAGAATAAAGGGTATATCCCCTCTATTTCCATTTAAAAAATCAGGAGAGGTAACTATTGGTAGGAGGGGGTTGAAGTTATACCTACATGCAAGTAAAATGACGTCCCCCTTATATGATTTTTTTCAAAATTATTGTCGTGGACAGTTTTCTTTGAAATGCGCTATATACATTTTTGTCGAAGTTAATTTATCTTTAGCATTTTGTTAAAGCACACATAATATTATACATTGAGTAATACAAAAACTCGTACTTACAGTACACTTTATTGATAGCTCCGGACTTTAGTTATCTGAAACAAAAAACATATTTGAGAAACGTTGCGATTGTACAAAATTCCAAATAAACATATATTATTATGTCTTATTGTACCACAACCACATATAATATTTAACTCAAATATTCAAACCACAACAGGGTCGGTATATTACTATTACTAGCTTCACGTCTAAGGCGCAATTCACATAAAACGGACGTCAGGTAAGGCCGTGGCTCCATACGGGCACGCGGGGTCCGTGCCCAGGGCCCCATTCTATCAGGGGGCCCCAAAGGACCAAAATCCCGAGAGAAACCGTTATCATAATCGTAACCAAAAACCCAGCAGCATTCTAATTTCATTATGACATATTATATCATACTGTATTGGATTACCTATGATAAATTGTCATACTTAGTAAAAATTTTTATTATAATTCGCTTTTTTACTTTCCAAAAGGACCTAAGCCTGGTATAAGACGGCCTTGTGTACAGTGCACACAGAATGGGAGGTATAGTGTCGAAAAAAGTCAGTATCCAGAGATTGGTTGATGTTTGGAAATAGTAATTTAACAGCAAAACTATAAATAGTATAAATAGTAATTTGGAATATTTTAATTCAACTCTTTCAGTAAATGACAAATAATGAATGCATAACGACTGAATTGGAAAATGTGTACATTAAGAAAAATTAACAACTATATTAAGTATTTTAGTCTTATTTCTCGATGTGAATATTGAAAACGCAATTGTTTGGTTGAATGATGTTAATTTTTTATTCCAATCACGCTTACTTGTGTTTGATTAATGGATAAAGCTTCATTTAAATTGTGAATATTAGGAACAGTCAAATTCGTCTCCAGGTATTAACAGTATTTACGTTACCTACAACTATTTAAAACTTTGACCTCAACCATTTAATATTTGTCGTCTGGAGCGTTCAATAAAAACTTGTTCACCTCCTCCCTCGAAAATGTATTAGATTTTTTATGTTTGTATACAACCGATTTTCCTTTAAAAAAAGCACTGCTCAACAATTGAAGTGGATAATATAAAAATTTCTGAATTCTCTTTGTAAATATTTGAAAGAAAAAACTTTATTTACGTGGAATGGAAGTTTATTCAGAGAATAATAAAAGCCACCCAAAAAACAAAAATTCAATAAAGTGAAATACCAAATTGTGCAAAATAAAATCATACCAGGGTTCTTTCATTCCATATACAACGGCTGTTTGTGAAAAGTAATAGGTACTCGCCTTAAGGCTTGAGATTCGATTTGGGAGATTATCTATTATATTATTAGATACATATCGCTGAATAATTATAATTATTCTAATGCTTTATAAGTATTTAAAAATATTTTTCAAAAACAGTGACTGTTCAACTACGCGCTAGAATAATTATAATTATTCAGCAATATCTATTGGTACTCCTGTTACTCTGGAAGACATGTTTTTATTGTGATTGTAATGTCTTCTCCAGTCCGGGATTGAGCTCCTAAAGCTCTCGGACGAAGAACATATACCTTGTACTGATGAGGTGCAGAGACGAGGACGAGCAAAGACATTGTCTCCATCTGCACTACCAGAGGATGCCCACATGGAGGAGTAGCATCCCCATTAATGTGGAGTCTGACGGTTGATGAACTCCTGTGTGGTTTGACGGATCTCGGAATATCCTGCCAAGGATATGCCGACGATATTGTCATAACAGCCAGGGGGAAATTCGAAAACACCCTTTGCGATATTGTACAAAAGGGTGTGAACTATACAAATAGCTGGTGTAGGCAAGTGGGACTTAGCATAAACCCCACTAAAACCATCCTGATAGCCTTCACTAAGAAAAGAAAACTCAACCTTAAAACCATAAAACTTGATGGGAACGAGATTGAATGGAGACAAGAAGTCAAGTATCTAGGTTTAACTCTAGACAGTAAACTCCTGTGGAACGAACACGAAAAGGAGATTACATACAAGGCAAAAATGGCTATAATGGTGTGCAGAAATCTGGCAGGAAGAAACTGGGGCTGTAACCCAAAAATTCTGAGCTGGATGTACACTGCCATAGTGAGACCAATCATCACTTATGGGGACTAGTAGAGCTAGCCTATTGACGACGAAAGAAAACCTCTCCAAAATTCAAAAAGACTAGCCTGTATATGCATTACAGGAGCAATGAGAACATGCCCAGCGGCAGCCATGGAAGTGATTCTCAACCTCACCCCTTTACATATGGTGGTGGAAAGTGTTGCAGAAAGAACAAGATAGACTAAGTAAAGAGGGAATCATTAAAAAAAAACCACATCCTCACTTCTTAGAAATCAGACAACCTGGGACATGCCACAAGACGGTATGATAACTTTTCAAAGAAATTCGTTACGGAAATGAGCATCAAGAAGGAATGGGATCCAAATACCATTACCAGACTTGGAAAGAATGCCATTCAATGGTACACAGACAGCTCAAAAGCAATAGAAGGAACTGGGATAGGAGTGTTCGGGCCAGGAACCAAACACTCTGAAAGCTTGGGAAAAACCCCAAGTATCTTTCAAGCGGAAATCCACGCCATAAGAAAGTGCGCCCAGTTCAATATTGATGAAGGATACAGAAGACAAAGGATTATCATAATGTCGGATAGTCAAGCAGCCATTAAGGCACTGAGCTCTTGTGTAATCAGTTCCAAAATGGTGTGGGAATGCCTAGACAAACTCAATGAACTAGGCGGGAACAACATAGTCACCTTACTATGGATTCCAGGACACACTGGAATAGAAGGAAACGAAATAGCAGATGAACTAGCAAAGAGGGGGACTGAAATACCTTTCTGGGAACCTGAACCCTTTTGCGGAATCAGCCCCAATGTGATATTGGAAGAAATAAGTAAAGCCGAGAAAAAGAGAAGATCTGACAATTGGGAAGATCTAGTAGGGCTTATACAATCAAAGACTCTTCTGGGTGACTACAACCTGTTGAGATCAAAAGAATGCATAAGTCAAAGTAAAACTGCGATAAGAGTTTTAACAGGGATCCTAACGGGACATTGTCGCCTGGATGGGCACCTGAAAAAGCTCAAAATAGTGGAGGAAGAATGGCAGATTTTGTGGAATGGAAGAAGAAACCTCCATCCACATACTTTCCAACTGCACAGCACTTCAGAATCCTAGAGCACAGCACCTAGGAGATTACTGGGTAGAAGAGGAACATTTGCCTAAGTTGAAGCCTGCAGACATCCTAAAATTCTTCCGGGAAATAGGACTTAAGGAACTACTAGTTTCTGAGACTCTCCTCAGAAACTGAGTAGAAGTGGGGGGGCACAATAGATCTCTTAGGTCTCAGTGAATGTCACCCCAAAACACACACATACATACATACATACTGATGAGGTGTAAATATGTCGAAACCGGTCTACAAGTTATGTTGCCCCTGTTTGACTTTGAAGTGTAATTCAATAGCCGTCGGTGCCTATAGCCCGGAAAGTAGTTGCTGCTTCTTATTCAACAATAACCGTCTTGAAAAATATGTTCCAAAACTTATAAAGCGTTAAAATAATTATAATTATTCAGCGAAATCTTTTGGTAACGCGCTCTATTAAATACGACAATATTACAGGAAACTGTAATAATACTCTATTAAATTATTGTTGAACTGCTGTGAAATTTCCACCCAGATGACTTTCAAGGCGTTAGCTGATTGGCGTGATGTTTGTGAAGGTGGTTCAAGTCGATTTGATTGCTTGGACATTTCAGCCCAAACATGCTCGATGCAATTCATATCTGGTGATCATTGTGGCCACTCCATCCTAGTAAACCCATGATGTTCTAAGTGAAATTAATCAGAAACAGTAAGTTTTATTTAAAAAGTAGTCTGAACCGTTACAATGGAATATGTGCTAAACCGTCATACCAGGAAATTTCAAGTTAAAAACCGAATCTATATCAGCGTAGCCTTAACTGACAAGGGTTTGAAAATAGCCAGAGATAAAATCTACTTTATGGTCTTAGGGCGCTACGCTGACAGTGAAAGGTCCTTCGGCAAAAACAGCTTTTCACCGGAATATTGTAGAAAAGGGGGATAATGTGGAATAAAGCGAACTTGCAGGACGTATTACGATGGAAAGTATGTTAAGAGTTCAGCTTTGAACAAAGGTTGAATTTTGATATTAAAGATGTCATATACCATTCTTTTGCTTCTAATAATAATTATTGTATTATACAATGTTTAAGGTCCACTAAAAAACATAATTCTGCAGGATTTTTTGATATATTGAAAAAAAAGGTCGGTATTATTACGGGGTAATCTTGTTAGAATGATTGGAAAAATGTGAAAAAGTATAGTAGACACGGAATTTTGAAGAAGTGTTGAAAAAGGTTAATTTTGGTTCTATGACGTTTCCGCACGCAACTGAAATATTATTTTGTCATTAACTCAACTAAATCTAACCGTTTGATCGGAGAAACACCCCATGTCCTTTTTTCCTCCCCTTCTCTTTTGTATGTTCCTTGTGGTGTATTCATTACTATTATATGACAAAATTAGCAAAGTAAATGGAAAAAATCACTCAACACTATTTGGACTATTTTAGAAAAAGTAGTTGCCTTCCAAAGTTTTAATTTCCAATTTAAGTTTCTATTAATTAACATCAAGTTAATCAAAGAGAAATACAAAAAGAAAATATACCGCGCAGCGCTGCTCTAAGAAAATCTGGAAATATTAAAATGCAAATCTACCTCAGTGACCTATCCAACAAAGGAACTATCAAACACAAAAGTTCTGGTTGATTATTCTATTTAAATAAATTTAAAAATTCAACCACATTTATTATAAAGGAACAATGCCAGAAGTTTGAATAAAATAAATTGGAGAGGTGCTTCTAGGTCATGGACATTTCACTGTACATAATTTTCTCGTATTTTCTTTACTGAGCATTCACTATAACTTTGAATTGGGTTAAGATAACAAAATGGGTAACTAAAAGCTGACTTGAGCTAGTTCATGCTTGATTTGTATTCCTCATCCTAACATAGAAGAGTGATTATGGAAATTCAATTCATTTCACAGTGTCTTCAAGAAAATTGGAGTGTTTTATACTATCTACAATATTACACACTGTACGCATCAACCTTCCACCATTTGCACACAAATAGAAATGGGTGAATCATGATAATATTGGAGTAGAAAAGTTATTTGAAAGACTCCGTTCCTTGAGATTGCGATGCTAGTTTCCATTAAGAAATATCACTCTACACTTGCCTGAAATGTATATATTGCTTACATTTCAAGATTTTTTCTTTCCACGAACAAGAAGCCAAAAGTGAAAATCATGCAATGACCTTAATTTTTAAAAGAAAAAAACGGAAAGTCAATGTTCAGAAAACACAATTGGCTAATTTTATCATGAATTAACTTTAGAAAAAGACGTCACTGTAGGATTTTTACCAGTGGTGCTAAGAGAAACGTTTATTAAGAGAAAGACACTGCAAGTGGGAACAATAAAGCAGTCGAGTAGCAAATACTATTCATTGGTTCAGTACTCTTTTACAGCATCGCAAAATCGACAAGAACCATGGCCACAGGAAAGTGGATGGCTCAGACATATCTGTAGTGATGATCAATCTCACTCAAGCTTATGTGACTGACAAAAGAAGTCATGTGCAGATTTTGTCACCTAGAGGAAACTGCAGAACCCTCTGCCAGTGCGACTGTCTAGCGAATGTGCGATTTCTTGCACTAGGCAATTAGTTTTGAGCTAAAGAATACAATCTAGATTCAGGGGACCACAATATATTTGAGAATTGGTTTTGCTTCATTAAAATTTTTAATTATGAGTGATGCAGAAGATGCTGTAATGGCAGCTGCTGCTGTTGGAAACCAGCAACAGATTTTGTGTACGATATCCAGCCTCGTCAATGGTAGGAAAAAATATCATTGCTCTCCATTCCAAATCATATAGAGATTCAACACAGACACACAAAAATAACCAAAATAACTACGTTCAGGAGATGTTGAACAACATGCTTCGACACGTCCAGACTATCCATGTCGATTCGCCTTCCTTTTATTCGTACGGACTTGGTTCGGGTTGCATTCGATTCGACCCGACATGGATCGAAAATGTCGGACGACCATCCACACTGGATCTGCATTGGCGATAGACACCATTCGACATAATGTGGACGCGGCTTAAGAGTGGAGAGGTTATAAATAGCTGAACCTTACGATTTCTTGCTTGCCCCACTGTCCCCTAATAAATGAGTTCACGTGAAAATAGTATTTACATGAAAATATGGAATTATAACAAACTTTCCACGTTTGTTCAGAGCTAAATATGGAAAATTCAATTTCAAATCAATTACATAATATATATTAAAATAAAATAAACAATAATCATTTCATCATGACTGCATTATTTCAGTTTTCTCAGATACATATTTACTAGCCTACAAACCGTATGAGATTTTTCCTTCACATCAATATTAAAAAGATATAAACAGGCGTCAACAGCAGCAAGTGCTTGTGGCGCTGGTATCGCCCTCCTGGCAACATCTGTCAAATAGATAACAGGTCCCTGCATCGCTGACAAATCTGCTTATACTTGTATCTCAACGCCAGGTAAAAGTTTGGTAAAAACTTTCGGGAAACGATTTTCCGTATACTGGAAATTGTTACCCTTAGGCAACAGATAAAACATCTGCCACGTGTCTTTTTGTGTTGGTCTCGTTGAAAAATGTAGATACATCGAGTGATGGAATGTGCTGAACATAGGTGAGTTAAATTCGAAAAAATGCGGTTGTCGATGGAAATAGATATTTATGTAATATTGGAAAATAAAATTATACAGGAAATTCTAATTTATTATAAGTATATACGGATGATCAAAGAAATGCTTGATAATTCCTTTACAATTTTTCTACTAAATATCTATGCAAGAATATCTAGTTCTGATACCTCAGATTTTTTCCCTGAGTACTCTCCGAACAACTAAGTACAGATCTGTCTCAGTGGGACATTAGAAAAAGACGTAAGACACATTGCCTCTGCGAAAGGTACGACTGCATCTTATTTTGAATAGTGTAATTTCTCTCGGTTGATAGGACGCGCTTACGCGTAATCTAAATATCAACTAATCAAATTTCTAAAGTCAAAGATTTGGGTTAACGTTTTTAATACATTTTACCTACGACCCCCCCTGTAATCAGTCAATAACACACAGTCGGTATCAATGTAATGACGTCTATTACGCACTGTAAAAAAAACGCACAGCTGTAAAGTAAATCGCACGGCTTCCCTAGCAACATCTTAGTAACTGTCAATAAACGTCGCCATTTTATTCAAAATTTACTATTTGAAAACATTCGATATGGCCACGTTTAACTAAGAAAAGCCCAAAGGGCTAAGTATATGTATTGATTATAATTGAAAAATGGACTTTCGATTATCAACAATATATTATAAATAATAAAACGTTAGTTCTTTAATGTGCTTCTTTCATTGGTGATAGAGTAATAGAGATGGAGTTTACCAAGCACCCCTAATTATGTTACTGTATTTCTTATGCTTCTCATGAAAAATACAAATACAAGTAGGTCGTAGGTAAAGTACAAGGTGTCCATCTATAAATTGACACATTTTGACAACTTATAACTCGAGAACGGAAAAAGATATCGACATGCGGTTTTCACTAAACTTCCTAAATTTACTTCTAGTTTCTGTAGACATTGTTGCCGCATGTAATTTTTTTCTGGAAATTGACGAAAAGAAAATTAGGGTTTTTGAACCAAAATTGTGATCTTAGATTAAATAGGACACCCTGTAATTCTTGAAACCTTTGAAAAAACCCTTTCTTCTTCTATCCAAAAATGTATACATTGTTGGCATTCACCCACGTTTTTAGGGAATAATTTACTTTTTCATGAAACCACTTCCAAATCTAAAGGACCACATTCTAACAACTTAAAACTATAGAATGAGACAAGGTATTGAAAACAGGTTTTACTTAAAAATAAAAAACAAAACATACATTAATAAAGTAATTGTTGAATATGACCTCCATTTTGTTCAATACATGTATGTAAGCGCAATAAAAAATGTGTAAATGCATTTTAGAGCATTTCTGGGGTAATCACATTAAACACATTGATTATGTTATTCCTCAGTTCTGCTAAATTTGAAGGTGTTGGATCGTAGCATCTGTCCTTAATGTACCCCCATACAAAAAAATCCGGTACAATCAAGTCTGGAGAATAGGGAGCCCATTCAATAGGACCAGCTCGACCTATCCACTTGTTTCCAAAGGTTATATTCAAAGAATTCCTCGCTATTAAAGAGTAATGCAGTGGAGCACCATCTTGCTGGAAATATACCTACATCATTTATATAGTATACCTTCTTGTTGTAGTTGAGGATAGAAAAAGAGTTCTAGCATATCCATATAATTGTTCCCATTTACTGTTTGTTCTTGGAAAAAAAATGGTCCATAAATTTTTCAAACTCGTTGAATGCTCTAGGATTTTCATCACCCCACATCCCACAGTTATGTTTGTTTACGCGGCCGTTTAAGTGAAATGTTGCTTCAATGACATTATTAAATTTACGTTCGGTTGATTTCTAAACAAATCTAATAACGTCTCACATATAAACAATCTCTTTTCGATTTCATGATTCTCAATTTTTTGAAAAGTCTGAATCTTATATGCTTTAAACTTGATTACCTTTAAAAGCTTATGCACCTTACTCTTTGACATATGTAAGGGTTGAGCGATTTTTCTAATAAATATTTTAATATTATTTATTTCTAAAATCTCTCTTAACTGTATATCTTGAGCGTTTTCAATGCGTCTTTCTTTTCTCTCCAATGTTCCTGTTTCTGTAAACTGACTTACCCAGCTTATAATAGAATTTCTAGTAGGCGGATTTTTTTCAAAAATGTTTCTAAATCTTCTTTGTGTATGCGTAATTGATTTACTTTCATTAAACACTAAAACGCACCGGGCTTTTTCCAGCTTTCTCTTGCACTAAAATTATTGCTAATCTGACACTTCTGTAAACTCGATTTGCGTTACACAGCACCCTTGATAAATTAATATCATTTATTAAGTCATTCATATTCTATGCTCAGCTGGGTAAGTACAAAAATGAGAACATTAAATAGAAAATGTGTACTGAAAATGCTTACGATAATCCTTTAAATGATAATTTATGGATGAAGGTTTGCAAATAATTATTAGAAATAGGAGTTTTGTTCGCAAGAAGTCCTTAATATGAATTTGAAAAATTAAATTTTTAAAGAAACTTTCAGACGTTTGAGACTTGGCAACCACGTTAGATACAAATTAAAACATTTTTAAGAATTTAGGTAAAACCTGTTTTCAATACCTTGTCTCATTCTATAGTTTTACGTTGTTAGAATGTGATCCTTTAGATTTGGAAGTGGTTTCATGAAAAAGTAAATTATTCCCTAAAAACGTGGGTGAATGCCAACAATGTATACATTTTTGGATAGAAGAAGAAAGGGTTTTTTCAAAGGTTTTAAGAATTACAGGGTGTCCTATTTAAGTTATGAAATCAAACAATTTTATTTTGTAAAATCTACATTGTAATTTAAACATAAAGTGACGCGTTTCGCTAACACAGTAGCTTTATCAAACGTTGGAGGTATAATGAGAAACTTTCTATTTATACAGTGCCTTAATACTAAATTATACGGAAATTTAACAATAAAATTATAATCTATTTACAAGGAAATGAAAAGAATTTATCTAAATATGGAATTAACTAAAGAATTTAACAAGTTTACCTGGAAACTCATTCACAACCATCCTACAGGAATCTTTCTAGGTAAAAAGGTTTAATAATGGAGAATTGTTAATATCAAGTTGGTCGTTAAGAAGATTATATGAATATTTGTTTTTATTTATCTCTAGGGCTTCTAAAAGATTTAATTTGAAGGATTTAGTTTCTATATGCAAAATTTCAAAATTTGAATCGAAAGAGTGTTGGTTTGCTAATAAATGATTTGAATAGTTGGAATCTAATTTTTGATTGTCATAACTACGTTTGTGTTCTGAAATTCTAGTTTTAAAATTCCTAAAAGTTCTACCTATATAAATTTTATCACAGTCGTCATTACCACATTTTAATTTATAAACTCCTGATTTATTTAGTTTTGAGGATTTGGATTTGTTGTTTTTAATGAATTTGGATAAATTGTTGTCAGTTTTGAAGCAAATATTCAAGTCTAAAGTTTCTAAAAATGATTTTATTTTTAAGGATGGTATTCCAAAGTAAGTTAAGCTTTTAAATTGGTTATTTTTGTTTTTATCAGAAGGAAATACTTGTTCTAGAGTATGTTTTCGTATCTTTTTATTTATGATGTTGTCAATTAAATTTGGATCGTAATTATTATTAACCGCTATTTGCTTTATTATATTTAGTTCTTTATTGTAATTGTCAATATTCAATGGAACTGTTAAAAGTCTATGTATCATACTATTGAAAGCTGCTAATTTATGACTGATTGGGTGGACTGAACTATTATGAATTGTAATGTCTGTATGTGATGGTTTGTGAAATATAGAAAAGTCATGTCTATTATTTATATTTGAAATTGTAAGATCTAGAAAGTTTATGGACTTATTTTGTTCAATTTCTACTGTAAATTTGATATTTTTATGTATTGAGTTAATGTGAGTAATGAAGTTATCTAATTGTCTCGTAGTACCAGTGAAGCAAGCTAAAATGTCATCTACATATCGGTGCCAGTAAACAAATTTTTTACTAAGGGGGTGTTTATGAATTATCTTTTCTATGTTATCCTTGAAAATTTCTGATAATAGGGGACTGAGAGGGTTGCCCATAATCAAACCCTCTTTACTGCTATAAACCTTTCCGTTGAAATGAAAATAATTTTGATTTAAACAAACTCTTAATAAATTTATAATATCAGACTGAATTATGGGATTAGTATTATTGTAAGTGAGCAAGTTATCAACAAGAGTGATAGTTTCATCAGGAGGTATACTAGGGAATAGATTTGTTACATCGAAAGATATGAATTTAGACAAGTGAGTTAGTTTTATATCTTGAATATTATTAATTAGTTCTGTTGAGTTTTTAATTGAAAATTGAGGTTTGAATGAACAATATTTGGAAATTATATCTATTAGAAATTTTGAGATTTTAAATGACGGTGCTGTGAAAAAAGAAACAACCGGTCTAATTGGGTACCCTTCTTTATGAAGTTTGATTAATGAATAGAGTTCAGGGTGTTGTGGATTTGGTAAAAACAATTTGTGTTTTTCTTTGTCGCTTATTATCGATTTGGAGTTATTTACCGCTAATTTTATTTCCTTTTGGAATTTAATAGTAGGATCTTTTTTAAGAATCTCAAAATTTCCAGCCTGTATGAAATTGTTTGTTTTTGATATATAATCTTCTTTAGGTAATACTAGAACCGTATTTCCTTTGTCTGCTTTAGTAAAAATTAGGTTATCTGAATTTGATTTTTGTTGAATTGTCTTGACAACTGATAACTCAAAATTGGGTTTGTTATATTTGAAAAATTCTTTTTTAATAATATCAGAAGCTTTATGTTTTAGATTAGAGTTATTTTGAAAATTATACAAATTGATTTCGGTTTCTATACCTAGTTTATTGAAGTTATGTCCTATTTAATCTAAGATCACAATTTTGATTCAAAAACCTTAATTTTTTTTTCGTCAATTTCCAGAAAAAAATTACATGCGGCAACAACGTCAACAGAAACTAAAAGTAAATTTAGGAAGTTTAGTGAAAACCGCATGTCGATATCTTTTTCCGTCCTTGAGTTATAAGTTGTTAAAATGTGTCAATTTATAGATGGACACCTTGTATAGTACCTACGTAACTCGTGTTGTAAAGCATTTTACGCACTCGTCGCTACGCGGCACGCGATAACGCACACCAAGAATGTTATTATATGAACAATAGTAGCATGGACTTCACCATTGAAAGTTCTAATAACTAATAACTGCTACTCTTGACGTTTCTCTACTTATTTTCTCAAGTAAGTGTAGAACCCTAGTTCCCTTACTCCTATCCCCTGTTCTTTTCAGTAGGCTCGTAGGCTCCTAGGCGCCCCTGGATTCTGAAGGAGAATTTGGATATAAGTGAATTAGGCTAGATAGAAATAAAATGACAATAGTAAGTAGTTTGCGTTTGGCTGCAGTGTTTCTAAATATCCTATATATTTAAAGAGGAAATAATATGTAAATTCTCTTTCAATATTTTTGGAATGCTGATTTTGATATTTACAGTAATATTCTAACAACGAAAACCATAACTAGGACATTCTAAAACTCAAAAAACGTTTAGGTCGATTAACACCCCATTATTGAAGCATTGACAAAAAAATATTCACTAGTTATACCACTTAAGGCAAATTATTTTCGGAAATTTTTTCCAGCTCATGAATATTTTGAAAATTATCCCGAGTCGAAGACGATATTCATTAGCGAGAAAAACTTTCCGGATTTAATTTGACCTCGTGTGGTATTCGGTAAGAAAATTAAACACCAAATGTGTTTATTTCCAACAACATCAATTTTCGTCTTTATCAAGTACTTGCAAAGACAATCCCAGAATCTCCAAATCAAGAACAAGAAACTTCCAATCAACCTGCCATATATAATAATTGCGTTTTCAATATAAACAGTAATCATAATGGTCCAAAGAATTTGGAGAACATCTAAGCTTGTAGTTGAAATGAATCAAAATTATCATATTGTGAACAAATAAAAATATATAACTGGGTCTTTTAAAATATGTGGAAAATTATGTTGGAATTACTCGTAAAAACACAGAATCAGAAGGTTTTACATAAAGAAATAACAATTTGGAGTATACCGATAAACGATGTTACAAAATAATGGAAGATAAAATTGAAAGATTATTAATTTTATTGGCGTTTTAGCTTCGCTTCCTTTGGTACATTCTCCTCTCGTTAATCATCATAGTATTTCTGGTGTCCCAAAACACATGCGTCCAATTTGATTTAAATTACTCACCAAACCTTACAACTGAATCCGAACTATTTCACGGATTCGATTAAACATTCGAAAAGATAACTTCCAGACCAGAAGTGTCTCTTTAAACTACAACACGATGAATCTGCTGCCTCATTTGCTTTGAGTATAGAAGTTGAAGCGATTTGATTATGGTATATTACATTAAAACGTACTCCGAATAGAGTGAAATGTAATAACACTTAAGTGAAATCTAGTTATCGGTAAGTGGACAGCGACTACGGAGGAAAATCTTATTGACTTTACCGAGACTGTAGTCCGAAAACGATCCTTCCGATAAACCGGAAATTGATTGACATAAAATAGAAAGATGTGAGCGTAATTTTGTTTGCAGGGAACAAAATTCGGTATACCAAATACTTCACGAAATTAAAATTCGTGAAAAATTTATGAGGATGAATCATTTTATAGTTATTGGAAGCACAGTTGTTAAGGGTACGCAGGTGAACTTCAATTTTACACCAACAACGAATAGAAAATTTCTGAAATAAAATTTTTGATTCATATAATAAAGTAAATATTATTTGTTAGTAATGCTAAGAGTGCTTGAAAATTTGAGCTGGTCAAGGTAGTCGTTTAATTTTCATCCAATTTAAAAAGGTAAGAGATTTCTCAACCAAGTCTTTTCAAATTAAAAGGTTTTAATAAAACTCCAAGTCAAAGAAGCATCCGCGTCTTGGTTTATCTTCTGGCACTGGTTTGACAATGCCCGTGTTAATGCAAAATCAGAGTTGGAAACTCTCTGTAGTTCTTTCCAACTCGTCTTCTCAATTTATCCCACATGCTCAATAGGTTTGAGATCCGGATCAGGTGAAACTATGGTAAATACCAGCATCTTTTTCCATAAAATTATGCAGATATCAGGATGAAGCAAAAAAGCGAATTGTTGAGAGACTATTGAGTTCGAAAACGTCGTACAAATAAAAATGTTTAAGTTATCAAATATATTCAGAATTTCAGCGTAAATGTGCTACCCTGTATTACAACATATCCATTCGATAGGAGGTGATAATAAAAATGGCAGGGTCCACAAATTGACAAGGAATGCTTAAAATTTATTCAAAACTTGAAACTGCGGTGCAGTGTATATTACGAGTTAACAAAAGTGCATATTCTTTGTGGGAAAAACCATTAATCCCGAATGTTCTTGATGCTCTTGTGCACCAATACCCCACAAGTTCTGTTCTCGACATAAGAAACCATTAGAAATTGACGACGCTGCTAAAAACAGTGTTCATAGAATAGTGCATGGTATGTATTTCGCAAAAGGAATACCAGCATTGGACAAGATTGTGCAAGCCGCCTAGAATGACGAAAACCTGCCACAAATATCAAGAACTAGAGTATGGAGAATTCTTCATGAAATGAACTTTGGTTGGGAAAAGCAGAACAGAAAACCTTATCTTATTAATAGACAGGATTTTTTTTGCTGGAGACGAGAAAACTTAAGGTCAATCCGAAAATATCACAACGAATGTAAGAGTATTTTTTATTTGGATGAAACCTTGCTATATGAAGGACATACTTTGTATCTTTATTATAATATTAATTATAATAATCGTTAGCAAAAATCATAAATAAATCCCAACACAGTTCTACAACCACGCGAAAAGGAGATTGGCGAACAATTTTGGGACCCCTTTGTTTTTTTCCTCCAATTTGGAATTTTATGTCTGAAAAGATTTTAACCTTAAGCGCGTCAAATTTTCCACCGAAAAAGTGGATTAGGAGTGTACGTGAAGAGACCTGAAAGCAGCGAATTAATATTTAAAACGACATGCAGCGAGATTTCGACGTCTGAAATATTATCAATGAATTTTTTTGATCGGAGCCAAGATTGTACTCCAAATAAATTAGTTCATTAATGGAGCTGTCTCCCTGTTATATAATAGAATCGAAAAAAAAATGCAAAAATACATCCAACAAAATAGATATTTATACAAACGTGTTTCTCTTTGCAAAAAAATGCGCTGTATTCATATTCGGCCCTATTCCGTATCACGTTATGTTATTTGACGACCATCGTTAAGTGTGAATTTATGTAATATAACGATATGTCTAAAAATACCGATTCTGTATCATCATGCTCATAGTTATGTCAACGAGAATCGTTATTTTATCATCGTTAAAATAACTGGACCAGCTTGACAGCTTGTTATGAATTAACGATATCGTTAAGAGGAACAAATGTCAAAAATCTAATCAGTTTTTGCTATATATTCGTGGTGATTTGTAATTTTTTGCAACCAAACATAAATAATAGGCTGCTTTTGGATGGTCCTGTTTTTTATATTAACTTTATTAGCAAATTGTTCCCACAAATTGTTAATTATTTTAATCTCGCATGGTTTGCTCTTCCCCCTTATTACAATAGGACGATTTTCTAAAAATTCCAACAGCATATCATACTGTGGCCTTGTTGTGTTTGGAAGGCGTACTTGTTCTACCATTTATAATTATATTAAGTACACTTAAATGTAAACTTTCCTCGCGTTATATTGTACAAATTGCACTTCTGTCAGATGACCCTTGTCCCTGCTTCTGTCATATGTTTTGATGGTATGTTATAATATAAAGGTTATACTTTGACGGATCTAACGGGACCGAATCCATCTCTTTTTACATTCACTGAAGGTGTATCGTTCCATCTCGCTTCGTGAGAATCAAAACTTACTTCTTTTTTAACATATAATTTTAACAATATCGTTAATGAAGCTTGATAGGTAATCACAGAACAGTTAAC
>CAJUYI010002673.1:0-11360 GCA_910591695.1 Galerucella pusilla | reverse complement strand
TTTTTTAACATATAATTTTAACAATATCGTTAATGAAGCTTGATAGGGAATCACAGAACAGTTAACAATATAGTTAAATACGATCGTTATTTTAACATAACGGACCATCGTTAAAAATAACATACATGATACGGAATACGGCTGATTATAAACTAATTTGTATTTTGATGGAAGTTCAATCTCATTGAGTTCTGTGAATGTCAATAGTATTAATTTAAATACCATTTCCTGAAAAAAACAAAATATTAATATTCCAAACAATACCAACGGCACTTTCCATTTTAATTTATGAATTTGACATTGTTAATTAATGTTCGAATAAAAGTTTTGACGTTACAAACTACTCCTGTCAGATCAATGATAAAAAAATTGTCATTTAGACATGATTTAGACCATAGATTTAGACTTCGTTTCTCGAGTTGTTGATGTTGCCACGGTAACTTTAAAACACGCGCGTGTTTTAAAGTTCGATTTAAACACGCTGAGGCGTGCTTTAAATAGGTAAAATGGTTCACCAATAAAAAAAATATATTTATTCACAATTATCAACAATCTAGTATAACAATTTCATTGATTGCACGAAAAATAGTGTGCGAAACTTTTTAACGACCTCAAGATAACTGTTCTTTCGGTACATTTGAAAGGTATTTCGCGGCCTAGGCATACAAATTACTATTTCGATTCCTCAATCTCAATACTGCGTATTCAGAAATGGACAATTAAAACCTTCCTAGCACAACTTTTTCCAGCGTACGTGAAGAGTCAGAAATTCCAAAAAATGTCTCCAATTTACTGCTCAATTTGAAATGCTATGGAGATTTCGGACTAGCTCCATTATCTATAAAATTGGTTGTATAATACGTCGTTAATTCTTCGTGAAAAATGTCAATTATTCACCGAAAAACCGCGAGTTGATCGTAGAAAATCGTAAAATTGTTTTTTCGCTAATTTTGTTTGAAAGTCAACTTTGATCACGTTCCTCCAATTTTAGAAAAAAATTAACATCGTATTCGTGATCAGCAATATCGAAAATATAAAAATAAACTGTTTTTAGAGACTTAGTATTTGGGGGTGTCCAGCATAGACGTTAAATATAATGTACGAGAATAGGGCATTTTAAAAACTCAGACCAACCTTTTAGACGAGCAAATCGGATTAAAGTGCCATTACCGTATAAAGTGGAACGTACGAACAGGATATAGGACGATATTGTCAATTTTTGTTTTTATATTCTTGATCTCAACCCAATAACTTTTTATATTTCGGTTTTGTTGCATATAACTGAACGAGACAAATTAGACGAAATGTAAAATGTCTTATCAAGAAAATTATGTTTGTTGGACATTTTATATCTGAAAATATAAACCACCAATTCGAAATTTTTTTGAATGCAAAGGAACTGTTTTTATCAAAATGATAAATGTTTGTATGAATGTGACGCAAGTAAAGCCCGAGGAGTTTTTAAGTGAAAACGTAGAAGCCAAAACAGAGTTTCATTTTATTGGAAACAAAGCATCAAGAAAGTTAAATATAGGTACAAGAAATATGAAAGAAGTTCAAGAACATGGTACGCCAACTTTTTTGTTTGTTCAAATTTAAATAAAAAAAGAAAACAAATTAATGTATTCCGTGTCTTTTGTTTTGCGAAAATTTGAATAAGACATAATTATAATTTTCGTCTGGAGGAGAAGCTTCTCATTTATATGATTCAAAGAATGTATAAATTGTATTTTTTTATTTATAAAGGTATACAGCGTTTCCACGGATGGAGTATCCTATAGGTGAAAAATGTTTAAATATTAGTTTTAGTGAAAAATGTCATTCTTTATAAAAAGTTCTGCTCGTTCTGAAACCCTATAAAATGAGATAAGATTCAAGCTTCTCAAAACCCGTCTTATTTTATAGCCAGTTTTATGAAAACCTTATGAACTTTTGCACTTTTGCAGTTCGAAAATAATGTATTAATCTACGATGTAGATCAACTTTTATAAATAATTTTCAAATTTTCAATCTTTAATAAATATTTGACAACAATGTTAACTATTCAAGAAATATAATCACTATCACAAATAACAATACAAAAAAATATTGTAAGAAACACTAAGTAAACAAAAATAGTATATTGAAGTATAAGTGGATATTGGTCTTTAAAACACGCGAATGCTCGAAATAGTGCAAGTGTTTTAAAAAGGAATTATCCACGAATTCTTTTTCATTGGTGCACTTGGAAATTATAAATACTGGTATCTATTACTACTACAACAACAAGAAATTGAAATAAGAACTAATAATGGAAAATGGTTGAATTCGTGATGCTACATCAGTATGCCTTGCGTTGATATGGAAATGAGTAAAACCTAAACTAATTTGCATTTTTATGGAAGTTCAACCTTATTGTATTAGTATAAAAAACTGTCATTTAGACATGATTTAGACCATATTAAGGGTAAGTTCGGCATGCTAACTCTAGAGTAGAGAGAGTAGAGCTGGAGAATTTGACACGTGATCAAAGAGCAAATAGAGTGTTACTTTACCGAACGCGATTTAATTTGCAGGAAAATTAGAGGTTACAAGAAATTCAAAAGTAAACAGACTTCATAAATAAATCCATTTTTAAATCAATAGAAGTGGTACATATAATGGATCAAAAATTACAAAAAGTTGTCATGCATGTTATTATTGAACAAGCTAGAAATACTATTATGGAGGATGGAACTAAAGTTGAGATAAATATGACAACATAACCTATCAAATACAGAAAACACTATTTGCTCTAGAAATAATCTAGGAGCATTGAGAGTGTGCACTTTTTACTCTGTATCACTGTAGGAGTTGGATCTTTTAACTCTAAATGCTGTGCCCAGGGTTTATGGGTGTATGGGGTTTCAGAACAAGCGAAACTTTTGATCAATAAAGATATAATAATGGTATAGGATACCCCATCCGTGTGCACGCTGTATAATCTTTTTAATGTTGGGAATACGCTCATTCTTCGATCATCAAACACAAACCGAAAATTCTTTTTATCACTATTATTATTAAAAAATGTTATGAAAATTACCAAATCACTGCATGTAGTATTAAAGCTATTCTTATCATTTCCATGGAAAGTGTAATTTGTTCACCACTAAAAATAAGTCTTCCCAATATTCTGCTAAGTTTATTGCTCACACCACATCCTCGTGGTCGGTTCCCTCGATTTTCTATGCGTTATTTTAGTGTTGCACTGCTGACCTATAGGGTATGCGAAAACTTCCAGCAATTATTGTTTATCCGTTATGTTGAAATAAACATAGCTTTAGTGCAACAAAAGAGGGAAGTTCAATAGATCATTGAATGCAACGGAACAAAAGGGCGTTTTATAGCCATTACCAGGGAATTTATGAGTACATTCAACACAGCATTCGGCTGCAAAACATTATTCTAACGTTTACTAAGAATAGCTGTAATCAAATTTGATGGTTTTCAAAAGTTTATTGCCTTTTGTATGTGCATAAATACCTGCAAATAGTTTTAGTTGGTTAGAGTAGTTTATGGTATATCTATCAGCATTTAATCAGATGGACGAGAAGACATTGTTGTTTTGTGAGTGAGAGAAACGAGAATTGAATTTGAAAGCAAACTTTTGATGAAGTTTAATTGAATGCTCAACTTAATGAATGTGGGAATATATCGGAAGTTAAGAACAAAAACAAATGTTCATCGATAGGAATGTTTCCATCATCATTCACGGTTCTTTGCACAGCACTTTTTCACTACAACTCTGTAACTCGATAGGAAATAGAAATAGGAAAAAATTGGAAAAGAAAGTAAAGGCGTGTTGTTTGTGACAAATTGATGTATATGTTACGGTTGAAGTATAAAATCCGTTATTTTATAGAATACCTAGTTACTCCATGAAATAACTGACCGTGTCCGTTAAAGTGTAAAACTATCTTGTATTTCATGGTTTAACTGGTTATTTTATAGAATAACGATCTGCAGCCAGTTAAAGTGTAAAATAATTGATGTCACATATCGCGCACGACAAATACACGACAAATTGTGTTTTAATGAACTTAATATTTAAAGAAAAAGAGAAAAGCCTGAAAAAAGTTGAGAAATTCAAGCGAAAAGGATAAAATTAATGTCGGATGAATCTCATTCTGAAGCCTCTGTGGGGTTTACCATCCGAGTGCCTAAAGTTGACAGAGGAAAAGGTGATGCCAAATCTATTTTAGCTATAATCATAAAAATAACCGAAGAAAGATTTTTTCCTATAAAACAATTATATTCCCGATCCCAGTTCAGTGTCTGCAAACAAAAATTAATTAAAGTCGGAGAAGTACCGAATGTAGAAATATCACTCCGGTCGGTTGCTACAGCTAAAAGTTTATGTACTGGTCAGATATTTAAAAAATGTTCGTGTATAACCCAGTGCGTCTACAATAGCTATTTGTGTATTGAGAGAGGAAAGTGATACTTTGCCGCTTGAGGCAGAGTGTTGCCCGCGCGACGCGTAGCCGAAAGCGGCAACGCACTTTCTGCTCGAATTGCACACAAGATTTTTTTTCTACGATCACCTTATTTTTAAACAAATAAGTAATAAAAAAAAACATGAAAAGTACACTTTATTAGAATGTGATGTTGAAAACATGTAACAATTATTGTTTTTCGTATTTACCTCTGGATTTAGTTGGCAGAAGATTAAGAGTAATATTTTTAGCAAAATCTGGTATATCTGGAGGTGTGCTTGAAAATTCACTGTCACTATCCATTTTTCAAATAGCTATAATAAACAGACCACTTTTTTGTAAACTAAAAATGAAATAATGACGTTTCATTAATTCCATAGTCTACTATTTTCACAAAATAGTAGGTAGGTACTTAAATATGCAAACACTGTTGCATCTAGGTGTATAATGCATTGCCTACCTTCTGACTGTTATATTTCTACTACGTAAACTTGTCCGTATAAATCAATACTATGAAAATAGGAATCTGCAAAAACGATAAAGAAAATTGTCAATCTTAACAACGTTATATTTGTAATAAGTTGTAAATATTAATTTTTATCTTGAACTAAGAAATAAATCCTTCACTGTTGTATTGAATCAAAATAATATCAATGTATGAGGTTTAAATTATTTTATAATTGAAAATTAAAATTGAACATATAAAATATACACTTCCATCTATTTGTCGGTAGCGTAACCTACAGCGTTGTAAATCCAGTAACTTGTATAAATTGTAGATGTCAGTCAAATTATATAGGAATATTTATTAATTTCGTTCGAAATATCTTCAAATATTAATATTTCAACTAAAATATTCGGACTGCTCTACATTTTGTTTTAATATATCTATTATTTACTACCTTTCTTTAGTTTATTGTAAATGAAAACAGGCGAGCGAGAGCGTAAATAATGTCAATTATGACAGATCGCGGAAAACATCAACTTTGCGGTTAGATTTGAGTGTGCAAAAGTCTACTTTAGGTAGTGATCGTAGGAAAATTTTTTGTTTTTGTTTTAGAAATAATGTTATTTGTAATTCCAAGTGTCACTTTAGTAATCCCTGTTATAACAAAAGATTTTATGGTACGTTTCCATAAATACCTTTTATAGGATGCATGCATTAGATAAATTTGTCTATCATTAGTTTAATTCCATTTTGGATAAATTGTTTATTTTACACTCAACTGTTAATTTGTAGAATAACTAGTTGGAGTGTGAAATTAATAACATATTTCGCACTTCAAAGAACACGGAATAACTAGGTATTCTATGAAATAACTGCATTTTATACCTTAACGTTAACATATACATCGGTAGATTGTGCTTAAGCAATCTACAGTATTTAACAAGTAATAAAATAAATATGATAAACGTTGATAGTTACAAGCCGATGTAACTGATTGTTATAAAGCCTGTCACTCTTGTTCTAGAATTAACAATTTACAATCCATAAGCATAAGAAAAAAATATTCTTCAACATGTAACCTATGTAAATATGTTTTGTATTTTAGTACATCACTTCCAGTTCCGGTTTTGTTGATGTCATAAATTCTGTATATTGAGACGTCCTAAAAAGCTGCCGCAGAATAGTATATAACATAGAATACAATAACTGTCCTGTATGCAAAAATAGCGACTGTCAGAGACAACATTACAATTTGCATAACCGTTTCAGCGATAAAGATGTAAGTGTAAAGTTCAGAAGCGGGAGTAAGGGCGTACCGAGAATTTCAATTTCTATGAAAGGAACCCTAAGATCTGTGTCGGTAATTTGCATGGAATAGGAAATCAACCTTTGTTTTACAGCTTTTCTTGCGCCATTTGGTTTCCAATATTAACGGAATTGCATCAAGGATTGTTTGGCGTATTATTAATTCTCATTCTCATGCAGGGTAATTTAATATTATTGATTAACCTCAGTAGGTCTGTTATCATGAAATATACCAAAAAAGGTGATTATCAATACAGGGTGTTCAACTGAAAATAGATTCTTGTTAATATATAACAGATAAATAATTTCGAAGTAACAAATTTCAAAAGTTGCTCATCACCGTCTGAAGACATTTCACTAGAGCTTGGGCCTGATATTGTAATATTATTATACATGCTACAAAAATTTTAAGGAAAACTTAACACAAATTCCAGCATTGAGAAAGTGCTGAACCCTTCTATGATTGATTATTATATGAATATACAAAAGTGAAAGAAAAACTTCATCCCTCATCTTATATTTACATTTAATCACAGAATATTCATAAAATATCGTATGCGTTCGTATGAAAGTATAGGTTGTGATTGTTTTGATTTTAATCCATTTTAAAATTAACCTCAAAACAAAACTCGAAATTGCTGGACTGTCTAATTAGTAGCCCAGCATAACTACTAGTTCTCAAAAATAGGCGCGTGCTGGAACCTTATGAATGTTGCCAATAAAATGGTTGAAAATATACAAAATATACAACATACTGAAAGAGAGATATTAAAATGGTATGAGAGGGAAAGAATATTTGATCGTCCAGAAATTAGTCCGATAGTTATAAATTTTAATAGTGAAGAAAGTGACACTGATGTTGAATCAGATGAAGAAAATGAACAAGAATTTGAATCTGCCTAGTTTCATTTCACAATATGTTGATTTGTTTAATGTTAGTTTTTGTCTTTGAAAATACGTTCATTATTAAACATATTTTATTTTATTGCTTGTAATTTTATTATATTTATTTATTAGAAGATTTGGTAACTCAGTAATAACCTTACCACTTTTATTCTAGAATTCCTCACTTTGTGTAATCTATTCATAAATTTAATTAACAAAAAACATAATTGAAAAAACTCCACACCATATTAAACGAAAAGTATCAAACCATCGATAATTTTGTAATTTTCATTTAGAATGTGAAATTTTCTACATTTATGTTTTTTGTTGACTTCAGTTATTTTCTGTTAATTTCCATATTTCGTGAACGATCTGGCAACGCTGCAAATGTTCACAATGATGACGTAAGCGCAACTTTAAAAAATAATAACTTAAAAAATAATTTTTCTCCGGGACCGGACACTTGAATAACTATAATAGATCCATATCAGTTATCAACAATTCCGGAAAATATTTGTATAAGCATTAAAAGTTAGGCTTATGCCTTTTCGCGATAAACATAGCATAATAACAGATAAACAGTATGTTTTTATCAAAAATTCTAATGCTGAAAATGCTATAATTGACCTCGTTAAAACATTAAAAAGTGATCTTGCAGACTTCATAAAAACATTAAATATCTTGAAAACTACAAATTTTTTGGTATGTAAAGGTTATACGTTTTTCACGTGAAAACCATTGAGGAATACAAAATTGAATAGATATGCTTCAAATGCCAGTGGCGTAAAAAATGGGAGGGAAAAGGTTACATATTCTTCCAAATGTACACCACTGGATCGAGATTTGAAAAACGTTTTTGCATCAAAATATGCCCTTTCACATTTAAAAACAACCTGCCAAATGTAAAATCAATTTATTCAACCATCTTAGAGTTATCAAATTAAGACATTTAAATTTTCATAACTTCAACACCCCATATCTCGAAAAGAAAATAGTGTCATTCGAAAACATCCTGTAGGATTAATATTCATAAATGTTAATAATGAATTCCGCATATTGGTTAAATATATTTAATTGAAATTGAGTACAAATATTATTAGCATTTCAAATATTTGTTGGATTTCATTATTTGTAGAAAAAATATTGCATTCATAAAGTGTCCTTTTTCAACTTATAAAATTATGTTAAGACTTTTGAAAACTTACTCGACGTTCTCCAGCAATTTTACAATGATTTCCACTAAAAAACCATCAGCTTTCACTACATAATATATAAACCACAAAAGTCACAAGATAAAAATTGTTCATAATAAAAAACACGAGAAACACTACCGATATACAAAACTGGATTGGAACATTTTTATTAGATATAAATTCTTCCGCGAATAGCAAAATGCAAGTGAATAATACCGAGGGTGACCGAGGCTTGTTTGTTACTCATGGTCGTTGTAAAGTTTTTTGTCTAAAAAACTAGTTAACTGACAAATGAGTTTGTTTTTATTACTTACGTTGAAGAAGCGATTTAAAATAAAATATTTCAATTTGGAATGTATGAAAAAACTCAAATAATATTCCTTTTCTCAATTACTAGCATAAACGTGCGTATTTAAATTGGAGAAGGAATGAAAAATAAATAAATCGTTAATTTAATTATTGTATTGTCATCATTTTCGATCTAAGGTTCCTAATTTAATTAAAATTGCGGTTGAAAGTTCCATTCCAAACATAACAATCATGTCGGACAGCCATTAAAGCACTGAGATCTTTTGTAATCAGTTTTAAAATGGTATGGGTATGCCTAGGAAAATTGAATGAATTAGAGGGAATAAACGGGGTACAATAGATCTTTCAGGTCTTAGTAAATGTCACCCCAATATAGATTCTAACAAGTGAAGATAATAAACGCAGGATAAAAATAAAACTAGGAATCCCAACAAGAATCCAGATAATTCGAAATAAACCAGAAACTGGATGAGAATATAATAACATGTATTAAACTATAACATCAGATGAATGAGTTGGTTTTATAATTGTGATGAAAATGTAACAAATTTCCATCTAAAACCAAATTCAAGGGGTTATTGCATTTACCCTTGTCACTGTCAACATCAGGTTGTCTTCGAAATATAATAAAACCACTTTTAAAATAATTATTTCCAAATGTAGGTACTTTAATAAATTAATTTATTTATTTTTTGGAAACGGAGTGGGAAAAATTGCTAGAGTTTGTTACATACCTTATAAGATAAATATAGAAATATAATAGTGGATCTATGTACAATACAGAGGTTCATTTCAGTGGGAAGAGTGCCGAAACGCAAGGGAACGCAAGTAACTCTAGAACTGCAAATTTTAAATACTGTAGGTAGGATGAAGGTAAAGAAGACTCCATTTGTTTTTATTTCACTATTCCTTAAAAAAAAGTATATTGGTTATCGGTATTGTAAACAAAATGGTTGGTGCAAATAAGTAAGGGAATGTTCAAGTAGGCTTTATTAGAAAATAGAGATGGTGGTTCATAAGAATAAATTAGCGTTCCCACACCCAAAAGTTTAGAAATTAAGCACTGGTTGATGTGATACGTGGTCTGTTCAGGGCTAGTAGTGCTTGTCTACTATCCGTGAGGATGTGAATTTTATTACCTGTGGTTTTTCTTTTGGTAATCTCTTTTGCGGCGATGCAGATAACAGTGAGCTCTGTTTGAGCAACGCTGACATTACAGCCCATCGCCCATTTGATGTTTATATTCAGAGATCTAGAGTAAATTCCACATCCTGAGCCCATATTGGTTTTAGAGCCATCCGTGAAGATGCGGAGTGCGCCTTCTTCTAATGTGTCTCGTGTGTTATATTTAATGATTACCTTGTAGGGCCTGTGAAAGGCATATTGTGGTGAGATTGCGTCCGTATTTGCCTGCAGCAGTGGGACCTCATTGAGTGCCTCACGCCATAGGTTACGTCTCAATCTACCAGATCCTACGTGAGGTTGTATACCGGTAGAGCGTAAGCGTGTCATGGTCATCAAAATAACCTCCTTGATGAGTATGACAAGGGGAGTAAGACCAAGGATCACCTCCATCGCTCTGGTTGGTGTGGTTCTCATGCCTCCTGTTATATTGCAACATGCTGTTCTCTGAATTTGATCCAGTTTACGGACGACTGTCAGCTGGTTTGCTTTAACTCCCCAGGCAATCACGCCGTACGTTAGAATAGGTCTGATGATGGCAGTGTAGATCCAGGCAGTAACACTGGGTGACATTCCCCAGGTACGGCCGATGATTCTGCGACACTGTTCACAAGAAATGTATGCTTTTTTCACTCTGTTTTCTAGATAAGAGTTCCATGTTAAATTACTGTCAAATGTGACACCTAGATATTTCACCTCTGATGAGAACTTTAGTTCGGTATTTAGGAGGTTTGACAATTGATGTTTTGCAAGCTTCATTTTTTTCGTGAAGAGTACCATTTCTGTCTCCTTTGGATTTATTGACAGAGAATGGTCTTTGCACCATTGTTCTATGATGTTGAGGGCCTCTTGCATTAGAGCACAAAGTTTCTCCTCAAATCTTCCTGTTAGCTGAATAACTAGATCATCTGCATAAGTTATTGTGTAGAAGTTACCCTCATTGAGGCGGCAGACCAAGGAGTCTAAGACCATGTTCCACAGTAGTGGTGAAAGTACCCCTCCCTGTGGACACCCTTTTACAACCAAGCTTTTGATGGTGACATCGTCTACGCTGATTTTTATTACTCTTTTTGAGAGCATGTTATATATCCAGCCATTTATGGTTTGGGGGATATTCTTGTTGGCAATGCCAAGCCGTATTATGTAAATGTAATAATCATCCAATGACTTACATTTTTTTGTAGTTCCTCAATATAATTGAAATAAATGTATACTTTGCAATTTATTTGTCTTTGACAATACACAAAATTTTTATAATATAAGAGTGAATGTTTACAAACAAGATGTGAGTTAAGAGGTTTATGTGATTCTGAATTTTTCAGTAAATGTGACAAAACTGCTTATATTGAACGCTTTGATTTCTACGATATTGTTAATATACAAATGATTATCGATAATTTTTATAATCTTTTAATTTAATAGTGAAATCAAATACGAACAGTTAGTTTCATTCAAACAGTAATATGAGTAGATTCCAAAGTAAGGATCCGAGCAGTTAATTCAAATAGCTCATCCTGAATGAAACTGATGAAAAGATCGATTGTAAGGTTAGTTCTGGATCATAGATATTTATTAGCTCGTTAA
>CAJUYI010002672.1:29260-50212 GCA_910591695.1 Galerucella pusilla | reverse complement strand
TCGGAAGGAACACAGAATGGCACAAATATAGGTACAGGTATAATTTTGAATGCGACGTCACGTGACCAAAAACAAATACCCCATTGGTAACACAATAACAAGAAAATATGCAACATTTGCTATAATTTACACCCTCAAAATTATAATCATCTACTACTGCCCAATTCTGATATATTACTTGCTTTAATCCTTGTGAGACACCCTGTATAGCACACCACAGTATATTAAGTTCCAAATACAATAAGGTGCATATTAAAGTCCCAGTTACAATATATATCTAATAATCACCTTGTCGTGGACGACTATGCTCTATAATTTTCATAGAAATTAAGAGCACTATGATACTTTTGTAGATTATTTTAATTGTAGCAAATGCGCTTCAACAGTATGCTCTATTGCGTTGCTTCAAGTTTCTACTCCCTGGGGACATTTCACTCTATCCGAAACCAACCGATTAATTACTTTTTTTTTATCAAGTCTGAGTCAGTTGAGTGGTTTTAAAAGCAGTTCTTTTCCGTCACAATTAAAGTCGATTAGCTATGTTACCCTCACACGAACGTATTTTCACTTCGGATTCAGACTAGACGCTCGAACATTTATGAAGATAATCAATTTATTCGGATATTCACATTGATGTCACATAATTGTTTTGGAATTATGCAAAAAATAACTAACATGTACCTGTTTGAAGCATCGAGCTTAATTATTTCTGTGTAATTCTGTTTTTGATCATCAATTAATGCAGGCTGTTTTAAGATGGGACACTCTATACAGGGTGTTTCTTAAGTAATCTAAAATATTATATGGGGCGCTTCGTTACTCAATTTTAAGACGAAAAGTTCATATAAACATGTGTGATGGGTGTTGTCGTTTATGAGATACAGGGTGTTGAATTTATTGTAATAAGTCAGTTCTGATTGTACGTGAAATTAATTTTTCCCGGTGACGCTACTGGTTTTTAGAAGTAATACGCAAAAACATGCTTATTCTAAGTGGCCTTTGTAGCAACGTTGACAAGTGTCAAATTTGAAAACCAGCGCAAAAATCGTACATTTTTATTTGATTGACTCTGTGTTCAGTTAATAACTATGCCAGTGTTCACTAATGTTGAAATGGCTAATATGCATTTTTTGTACGGATTAGCGAATGGTAATGCCTTAGAAGCTAGACGTACGTATGCCCAGCGTTATCCAAATAATCGTTAACCATGTTCAGATACGTTTACTAAGTTACATATTCGTTTACAAGAAACTGGAACTTTTGCTAAATCGAAGAATATTATTGGACGACCCAGAACTGTGAGAAATCCCCAATTGGAAAACCAGATTCTTCAAATTATTGACCAACATCCAGAAACGAGTACAAGAAAAGTTGCAGATGAAGTAAATGTTAGTAACAAAACTGTTTGGAAAATTCTAAAAGATAATTTATTGTATCCATATCACGTTCAACGTGTTCAACATTTGTTACCTACTGACTATCCATTACGCATACAGTATTGTCAATGGATTTTACGTGAAATCGCGAACAATCCGAATTTTGTTGCCAATATTCTATTTACGGATGAAGCCAACTTTTCTAGACATGGGATTATGAATTTTCATAATGACCACATATGGGCAGATGTAAATCCACATACCATAAGTGTAAAACGATTTCAACAAACGTTTTCGGTCAATGTTTGGCTTGGCATCATCGATGATTATTTAATTGGACCATTTTTCCTTCCTGTACGGTTAACCGGTGAGACATACCAACATTTTCTAGAAAATGAACTTCCACTTCTTTTGGAAGCTGTACCTATTATTATTAGAAGGCGCATGTGGTTCATGCATGATGGAGCTCCTCCACATTTTTCAGTGATTGTACGCGAGTTTTTAAATAATGTTTTTTCAAACCATTGGACACAATCCTCTGGATTTTTGTGTGTGGGGATATTTGAAATCGCTTGTTTACACAACACTGATATTAAACGTACAAGATCTTCAAAATCGTATCATAGACGGCTGTAATGTTATTCGTAACAATCCTGGTATCTTCGAACGTATTCGACAATCCATTAGACATCGAGCGGATGCTTGCATTTTAGCTGGAGGTGGACAATTTGAAAATTTGCTCTGAAATGTATTATTTTTTTTATGTTTAACACATGTTGCTTGTAATAAAATAATAAGAAAATATAAATCAGTAGCGTCACCAAGAAAAATTAATTTCACGTACAACACCCTGTATCTCATAAACGACAACACCTATCACACATGTTTATATGAACTTTTCGTCTTAAAATTAAGTAACGAAGCGCCCCATATAATATTTTAGATTACTTAAGAAACACCCTGTATATTCTCTCAAAATCTACAGAAAACATTCAATATCTGGATAACGGTACGGTTTAGGTATAGGAAAGTATACATGAATTTGCCTTATTTTCACGCCTGAATGCATTAAAATGGAGAAAACCGGGTGGTTCTATTTAAGAAAATGAAGAAATTTGATATTTATGAAGTTAAACTTTGAACACTTTTTATACACACTGTATGAAATGATAATTTTTTTAACATAGATTCAAATACGTCTGACCTTGCTAAAAGCAATCGAACAAAAACCATTTTCATATATTTAAGGTTATCCTCGTAAAAAAATAATTTACAACGGTCAAATTTTTTACAAAAAAATCAATACCTCAAAAAGTATGCATTTTTCGAAAAAAGTTTCCAGACAAAACTATAGTAAAAATTTACGTAGATTTAAAAAATATATTAATATACAGGGTGTTCTATTCAAAATAACAAAGTTGCAGAAAGAAGTCCGCCAACTTTGAAAATATTTTAGTTAGAAAGATCGTATCCGAAAACCCAAGCGTAGAACTTTTCATGATTTCACTATAAGTATTTTGCCATATCCAGATAGTTTTAACTCATCGTGGAACACCCTGAATATTGGAGACAAATCACAATATTTCCATGAAAATTGGCATGGATGGAGAGCAAGATATGGCAAATTCATTTTAAATATTTTGACATATATGTGAACATAATGTACGATAACTTTCACTAATTTAGATACTCTTCATTATTTAATTCCAAAACTAGCCATTTTATGACTGCACGATGTGATTGGCAGTTATTAGTGTTCTCTATGACAGGTAAATGCATATCCTGCTAAAATTATAGTGGTAGATCGTAATAACCATCACATTTAGCAATATTCTACCATAACTTAAAACAAATGAAACAAAATTAGATAGGAATCCAGGACAAAGGTCAAATGCACAGCATGTTACATTGAAAAAGTATGGATTTTTATTGATTAAATCTCTGTATCGTTAAGAAAAATCTGTATTATGATGCGGATCTCATTATGGAACAAAATATGATTATATAAATGTGATATTATAGTACTGACGGGTGTAGAAAAAAGGCTACTAAGAAAAGAACATAAGTATTTTTAAATTCCTATTCATATTTCAAAAACACTCAAGATTGGGTAGGTATAGGAAATTGGATCAAACTACCCTTAACTACGGCCTTGGAATTAAGTGAAAAAATCAAAATATGGTTGCTTCATTAAAAAAAATTGAGACATTAAATATTTTTGAACTTTTCATTACTTTTTTAACAGCCCTGTATACAAAAAAAGTTCACAACATGTCACCAATTACCTCAATCATCCTACTCATCAACCAGACAAGATGTTTTTTATTTGGTACAGGGGATGTTAACACAGAATTTCCAAAATGAAAACCTGTCAATTTTTTATTAGGAAAATTAAAATCTCCGTAAGGATATATGAATTTTAGGTATGGGATATTCTACACAAATTGATATTAAAATTGAATGTAGAATCCGAAAAATTGATTATATACAGGATGTTGCATTTGAAATAACAAAATTGTCAAAAGATTTTCCATATATTGGCCATAACAACATAAGCGTGCCAAGAACACTCGAACAGAACATCTTTTATATAACACCCAATACATTTATCGATCCTTCAACCGGACCTAGATGATAATTGGAAATTCAATCCAACATCTTTTATGTTGGTGAACTATTCGATTTTATTAAACGATTTAAGTTCTCTTCCAGAATTTCTGGAGGAATTCTGAAACTTCTATTTGTTTTGATTCAAGTACAACGAATATATGTTTGAAGTAAGTTTGATCAGACTAGTGGTTCGTATTGAAACTGAAATACTTGTAAATTCTATTTGAAGTGTTTTACCAACAAAACATTTCCTGGAGTTTTAATAAGACAACAGTATATCCCTTGGGAATTGTTTTGAAGGATATGGACCATTGACTACTTACACAAAGATTTTAACCACCATAAATCAAAAAGTATGAACAAATGATAGAGAGAATAGGAAACTACTGGGAAATTTTAGAAAAAAGGTAATAAAAAAGACGTGCAAGAAAAATTATCTTCGAAATGAAGTTCTTGGACCATTAATGATGTTCATTCCGTTTACACTGAACAAAAATGCTTCTCGATTTGCTACACATAATATTGGAAGATTCCAATAATAAAAGACGGAAAATCGAAGAAAGTGCTTCAATATAACTGAATGCGAAAGAAAGTGTAGATAGTATTTCAGCCGAATGAAGTCAAATTTCGAATAATCAACTATCAAGGTTAACAGGATATTATTGAAGTTTTTATTCAGGTTTTGTTGAGATCAATCATTGGAATTGTTGATAATCGATATCACACTTCAATATACAAAATCACGAGATCGATTTAGACATATTTTGGAGCCAAAATAATCATATCACAAAGGAATAACACCAAAAGCGTCTCATTCACAACATCTCTGTATTTAATAAAGTCGCTAGAAGCAAAACAAGAACTCTGGGTGGGCTTGTAGTTCCCATATTCTCTGGGGCTTTTGTTAACAGTATGTGCAATAATTTTTATGAAGTTTGCAGTGCGTGCGATTTGTTTTTTAATAGTATAAACCACATTGAACTTATGGCAAGTAATATGTAATGTTCAATTTTGCTCTGTTTTTTTTTGTATTTCATTTTTTGTTCTGTATCTATATTATTTTTATTAGATTAGATTAGATTAGATTAGAATTGGAGTGGCTCTTTGTCCTATCCCACTGCGACCTTCACAGATCTATTGTGGTCCTCCCTATATTTAGAGCTCAATATCTAGCTTTATTCTTTTTATTGGACCTAATAGCCTGGATACCGCCTCCTTTGCGTAGCTCTCTGCCCTCGGTTTTTCTTCTCCGGATAAGTGAAACCTCACCCTAGCTAGGCCTTCGCACTCACTGAGTATGTGCTCCGCGGTTTCTTCTTCTTCCTGACAGAACCTGCATAGGCTGTCATCTGCAAGGCCAATTGTGTGCATATGTTTCCTCAGCCTACAATGTCCGGTCAGCACTCCCACCATCATCCTCGTCGTTTCCCGACTTTGACTTAGTAGGTCGTGTGACAGTTTTGTCGAAGGGCTTTTAAGGAATAATTTTGCGTGTCTTTGTCGTGAGGTTTCATACCACCAGCGCAACGCCTGGTTGTTTATCCATTTGTGGATGCTCTCTTTACATAGGCATTTTGCAATTCCACAGAAAGGTTCTGGCCCTATCATGACCTCCGTTGCTCCCTGCTTGGCTATTTCATCAGCCTTTTCATCAGCCTAGTCTGTTTAGTGCCTTCCGACACTCCCACACCAGATTTGATGTTATCTTATATGAGCGTATCGCCTTAAGTGCTGCTTGGCTTGTTGGAGTGGATGACGATTCTTTGGTTATCGACCTCCTGTCTCATCAACTCTTCTGCACAGCATTGCACCGCCAGTACCTCTGCCTGAAAGACAGTAGCATGTTTCCCTAGGCTTAGAGAGATCGTTATCTTCTTTTGTACCCCACATATTCCAGCTCCTACTCCGGAGTCTGTTTTCGAGCCATCAGTGTACCAGTTGAGATTCGCTGTTATAGGAGGTCCTGCTTCCCAGTCCTTTCTCTCTGGAATGTAATCTGTATAGTCGTTTTTAAAGCTATATTGTGGGGCAATCTGATCCGTTGGCATTCCCAGTATTGGATCTGCCTTTATTTCTTCATACAGCTCTTTGTAGACCTTACCGTGCTCTTGGCTTATCGGAGAAGGTCCCTGTACTAATCTGTGACTAACAGATCTTGCATTCCCTTGTATGAGGATATGTAGTGGTGGTAGGTTTACTATTACCTCCAGGGCCGCGGTCGGAGTCGTTTTCATGGCCCCCGTGATACTTAGGCAGGCCTGCACTTAGCTGCCTCTGCGCTCCAATCTGCGGTGTCCTGGGCCACCAGACAACTGATCCATAGGTTATCATTGGCCTCACAACCTGTGTGTATAACCATTTGGTCATGTTGGGATTTGAACCCCAATTTTTTCCACACATTTGCCTGCACCTTCCAAGGGCGATTCTGGCCTTGTGTGTGGTTTTTTCAATGTGGGAGTTCCATGTGAGCTTTTGGTCAAATATTACCCCTAGGTATTTAACTTCTTTCGCAAATGGAATTTCCTCTCCGTTAATTTGTGGCTTTTGTAGACCTTGCAATTTTCTCTTTTTTGTAAACGGTACCAGTGTAGTTTTGTGGGGGTTCACTGCCAGTTCTTCCTCCCTACACCAGCCACTCACTATATCAAGCGCCCTTTGGGTGCGCTCTGATATTGTGTCTGGAAACCGTCCTCTTATCACGATAGCAATATCGTCCGCGTACCCCAGGCACTGAATACCTCCATCCGAAAACCTTACTAGAGGCGTGTCTACTAGGTGAGATTCGATGTCTCAATTTATATTGTAGACGACATGAGTATGTTTGAATTTATACAATATACACCTCACTTTTCGAAATAAATAGTTAATAATATGATTAATTATCTCACCTTAGATGTGGGTCTATCATAATCGATGGTCTTAGATACCGCAATACTGCGGTGGATCGATTGTGGTGCGATCTAGGGGCACGTTTCAAAAGTAAGTACCTATAAGGTGAGAAAGTATACAGGGTGATTCATAAGTAATGGGCCAAATTGTAAATCTACGTATAGAAGGCCAAAATAATAATATTTTTATTAACAATAATGGGTCTTAGTCTGCTCCTTACTGAGGTACAGGATGTTAAAGCGAAAAAAAATAAAATAGATTTCTGTTAATAGATCAGCTACTTTTCTACATAATGACTTGAAAATTGGGTTTGAGCTAGTTTTTGTAAGGGTAAACAATAATGTGTGAGAGGATTTGAGTTAACCATTATTGTTAATGAAAATATTATTATTTTGGCCTTCTGAACGTAGATTTACAATTTGGCCCAGTACTTATGAATCACCCTGTATAGCCGCAAGCTGTAATTAGTGTGAAGGCATCTACATTTCACTGATTTAATAATGTCAAAGTTGCCATATCTCAATAATTATAAGCTACCTAGATATTTCATTGTTCTCGTGGAAACCCAGATACCTTTTTTATTAGAAACACCAAACCATCTGGCATCAGCTGATTGCCTGGAAAATATCGCATACCAATCAATTTAAATTTTTCATAGTAATACCGTTTTTTTCTTCCTGTAGAATGTTGTTCGGAGAGCATACGTTGAAAAAGCGAAAAACAACGATACATTGCGCAAATCAACCAAATGGCCATCCTTTGGGTGCCCAGCCTTAGAAGTGTAGTGGATAGACAAAGATATATTTCTAGACTTTTAGTGAGTCTAACCATTTTTGTTGGGTTATAGATTTGTAGACATGAATTTTGATGATAGATAGATATGTGAAACGGATAAGTCCTCTTTTTATTCTAAGTATGTGTGATATAATTAAAAGTTAGGATAAAAAGAACCTGAAGATATACTGCCAGTTCTACAAATCGTAGTTTGTAGTTATATGTATGTGAAAGTTTGGATTGCGAGATATTTTCAATAATAGGGGTCAAAAGCATTCCAAAGAAGAAATTTTCATAGCCCTATCGCGACCGTCAAATCATGCCATTGAATTCATCCAGATCAAGCCCTTAAGAGGACTAGCTCTCCTAAAACAGGGTAAATTCAAAATTTTGCTTTTGCCTTGCTATTCGATGGAGGATAATTTAAATTTTAAAACTTCAATCGAAATCATGCTCGAAAAATTTGTTTGAAAAGTGCCCTATCCTAATGTTTCCACTTTTGATAATGTTTCTTTTGAAATCTTGTTGGTATTGGTATATATTCGATATAAAACTTTAACATTCTGCAAACATTTTTCGTAATTTCGAAAAAGATATTGTGTTTGAGATAGGCTAATAAAATTAGAAGTGCCAGACACCGGAGTTCCGGAGTAATAATAATGAGAAGCGGCTCTTTAATCACATTTCACTTTGTGATATTCATTTGAAACTCATTATCATTGTGTGTTGGTCTTTGATGGGAATTTTAGTGAATTAAGCTCACTGCTCACTCACTAAAGGGTGGAGAAGCAAGACGAAACTTCATCCAAATATTGCCCTTTATACTCTATTACAGAGAACGCTTGTTGGAGATTGTCAAATTTTAAATAACTATAGTTTGAAAATATTTTGTGGCGCTGGAAACTTTATAGAGTATATCTCACGTTAAGATGCCTTATTTGGAAATATATTTCAATTCTTAATCAAATGATTGAATTATTTACATTGCTAGTATCAGAAGACATTCATTTCTGCTTTGTTCCAAGTCATGAAGATGAATTTCTTTTACTAGTGGGAGAGAGAAATGGAAGCAACTGTAAAAATTATAGGCAGTATGAACGGCAATAGAGAATATATTTTTCTCAACTGTGATTTATTATTGTTTTTATTTCCAAAAAATGTTTATTCATTGCGTGATAGTAGAACCGTCTACAATGGAATAACAATATTTTCTGATGACGGATGTAGGTATAATGTATTGATGATATTTTCGGCTATTCTAATTGGCCTGTAAACTCCAAATTTTTATCAAGCTTAATCACGTAGCTTACAGGATTGTTGGCTCCTTGCCTATAGGGACTCAATTTGAGAAAACCTAATTATGAAAAATATTGTGGATTAATTTTTCGAAATAGTTAACAGAAGAAATAACAATATTTTCAGTAGTAATATCCCTGGGGTCTTGATAATACCGAGGAAATTTTGTCATAGAGAATGCTGAAAGCGTGTTGCTTGATAATAGCCCAAGGCCGCAGGCCGAGGGCTATTATCTTTGGAGTAAGAATTGCTATACCGGTGTAAAAAAGCATAAGATAAATCAACTAGTTTTATTCTAGGTATAAATTCTGGTACTAATAACTTTATTCCCAGAATAACTATACCTAGTATGAATTTCTGTTGTAAAACCGGCCCTTAATCAGTTATTATTCATTTTTATTTAAAACTACAGTTGTGAAAAGTACAATTGGTAAATTAATTGAATCGTTAGATGCAATACCAAATCTTCGCGACATTTTTAATCCAGTTGTCAGTTTGACGTTCAATTGATTTTTAATAAAAAATAAATACCAAACTGAAAACACCACATGTAGGGTATTATCGCTGTAATACAGCAGTGATTGGATGAAATTTGACACATCACTTGAAATTAAGTAATTTAATTGGTGACTATATTCAGTAAAAAGTTATCAAAGGTAATACCACAAGTGCTTCAAATTTTATCGATAATTTTTTTGTTTTCCACGAAAACTTGTTTATTTGGCAAAAATATTAATACAAACCGATTGATAAAACCATTAGGACGAGGGATTTTATCTAAATTCTGTTTGTTTGAATGTTTTTGCCTCGAATAAACAAGTTTGAGTGATGAAAATGAAAAATTATGTGATAAAATTTGAAGAGCGAGTTGTATTTGGGAAGATTATTTTTTTCAACAATTTAAAATTTAGTATCTGAATAGGAGAAAGTGAATCCATACACTTTTTATACTCAACGATTATTGAAATTGTTAACAAACTTAAATATTGAATTTATTGGAAACCAACACACAATCGAAGGTGTTGTAACTAGTGTCCAAATGTAGCTTCATGCTTCATGAACATTTTAGTGTTGTGTTCACGCTATCATTAGCAGTTTTCTACACTTTCTGAAAAAAACTTTCAAACAAAGAGATTGTATGCCAAAAATATTGAATCAATCAATGAAAATGAAAGTTGTTTTGTGACACTACTTTGAAGAATGTACAGGGTTGTATCAAAATATCTTCATTATTATATATTTTCAAAAAATTAAAAATGCAACAAAAAGCTAGAAAAGATGTAAATTTTATTTGATGGACTATTTCGTAAATATTCATTCACCTGTTGTAACAATAGTTATAACTTCCGAAGTAAAAAACCATCTAATAAGTTTAAAATTTGCACTAGTGACACTTTCAAAACTAAAATGCGAGCGGGAAAGTGGGTTAAAACGAACGATCGTAGAAAAAAGCTTTTGCCGGTCCCTGGCGTCCATTTTTATTACATTTTTCCAATCGCTCTTTTATAATACAATCTACCTTGATATCGTTGATTTTTAATTTGTCGCTTATGTCAAACTTATTTCGCGAGTGCGCAAATTCAACAATAATATGAATTCAGATTTCAAATTATCTGACACGGAAAATGAGATTCCAGAAGAAATTTTGTAAGCAGCGCGGAAAGCGATATATTACCAGTAAAATCAAAAGTCCGTTACGAGAAGTCATTTAAAAATTGGTGTCGAGAAAAAAAAATGGAAATGTGAATGAAGAAGTCTTAAAAGTAGTATTGTACGTCACGCACCCAGAGATTAGTGTTTTTCAGGTCTCTCCAAGCTTCCTGGGGGTCTATTCAGTAACAGTGAGAGCTCCTACGAGAGTACACACTTATAAAGTGCGCATGCGGGCTATATCATAATTTGCAATTTCGAGAGAGCTCGCATGCGCACCTTATAAAGTGTGTACTCTCGTAGGAGCTCTCACTGTTAGTGAATAGACCCCCAGGACTCGCCTACTGCTCGCCCTGAAATCTGCTCTCGACCTGAAACCACTACTTTCCGATCTTGTAACGTAAATCACTATTTAAGGTCCCTGTCGTCCATTTTTCGGTCTTGATCGGCAAAACGTTATTTTCTGGACGAAAAATTGTCCAGAATGTATATACTTTCTGGTCGGTCTTGAAAAATATATTATCAGTTTATGTGATATTTTGCATAAATGACAGTTAATGCATCATTGATCGGTAGCATAGCGTATTTCAATGCTGCTAAAAATTAATTAATATATACCCAAGTAACAAAAATTGATATATAAAAGTTATAAACACCATAAAATCATGTTTGGAAGGTAAATGGTGCCTTAAAATGTGGAATAAGCATATATACAGAGCTTATTCAGCTGTTATAACTCTAAATAGGCCCACGTTGGGCAACCATTTCATAAGGGTATTACGAGCAACTGTTCTATGATATTCTTATAAGAGTTTGGAATGCCCTTTATACGACGTTTATATATCCTAACCTCCAAACCGCAGTAAATATGGACACTTTTATAAAGTTACTGTTTAAGGACCACATAATGGTAATTTAAAAGTTAATATACCATTTATATGACGTTAACACCTACATCATCTGAAACAAGATTTTCAGAAGAAACCATAATACTTATATAACTTTAATATTGCTAAATAATAGAAACATCAATTATGTATTTAAAACTAATGCAACTGTCAATCTGCTTAGCCAATTTATGTAGGTATGGCGTCTATCACACACTACTACATTAAATTAACTTCGGCGATATGGATATTTGAATTTTTGCCATCATCTTAGCAATTTTACCTTTTACCTTGCGTTTAAAATTATCACTTTTCTCAATATTTTTCCATTTTTTGAAATCTCACTCATGATGGCAATGTACCAATTGAAAAGCACTTACAGAATTTTTCAAGCTCAGGTTAAACTTGTTATATAGCACCGCTATCGAGCTACAATCTTTTATAAAATTATCACATGTCCCTCTTTAAATAACTGTCAGAAAACGACATCTGATCCCGTGGAGTTTATCAACGCTATTTTTCCTAAATCATCAAACTATAATATGAATCGATTATATAAACGTTTACAAAGTATACTATAAAGTAAACTATAAAGTATGTACTTAAAAGTGTAGAAAATATGCTTCTATATTGCTTAATGGTCATCATAGAAAGGTGTTTAAACCAGTTAACAAACCGTTATATAGAGGTCTTCTAATTATGTTCTAAGATCGCTTTAATCACAATATAATAGAACTAACTAGTAATATAAGCAAATTGGTATTCCAGAGTTGTCTAATAAACCAAAAAAGCTTTCCGCGAAACCGTTATAAACCACTAACATAACATTTTGGTGATTAAACGGTTACCAACATGTTACTTGGGTAATATAGAAATGAGATGGTCAATGTGCTGTGTATACTTTTTTGGAAGGTCTTAAAAAGAACAGTTCGCACAAATCTTGAAAATATCCAATATCCCCAAGAATTTAAAAGTGTAGTAAACTTCTTAATAACCCTGAAGTTATAAAAGTGCAGTAAACTCCTTCATATAAAAACTAATAAAATTCGATTAACGAGGTATTTAACGGAGACTAACCAACCAATGATAATGTCAATAATAAACGTAAAAAGTAACATCCTATCACAAAATAAGCATAATATACAGCGTTTTTGAAAGGTCTCGCATTGAGTGGAGTGATTATCTTTAAAACGGATGAAGGCAAAGTTTTGAAATTCTAGAAATCTAGAACGATGAATGAGACGTTAGCGTTTAGCGTACGGCCGCGACCGAGGTCTTTTCCCCAAAAATAATAGCAATTGTAACGTTATATTTGACCACTATCATTGGAATATTTAAATATCTACCGGACGGCGAGTAGTCAGTCCTTTTTCCCTACCAACATGTGATTCTCGTCGAAAACCTGTAGCACCAATCACCGCTAAAAGGCAAAATTTTTACATCAGGATCAGTATACACTGATATTGGTCAAATATTTCAACTATTCTTTATTATAGAGAGATAGAAATTGAGAACACACTATTAATATGTAAATTCTTTCTCGAAGCGGAGCATGTGAACAGGAAAGGAATATACAACGTATGTCGATTGTTCATCGCATGGTTCAATTTAATAGCGAGTAGTTAGAATAAGAGGATAGACGATGGATACTAAAGTCAACTTGCCTATTGTTTTCACTTGTGGAAATAAAAAGGCAATGCTAGATAATCATTAAACTTTGCCACATGGCTTACTACGCCAGTTAGCACAACATTGCCATATTATGGCACTTGCAAAACAGTCTACACTACTTTGAGCTGATGACCTACTTCAGTATAGTGTGGACACGGCTTATCACAGCCTATCTTGAAAAGGAAATGTGGGACTTTCCCAGTGTCCTCTTCAAAATAATGCAGTTGTTTCTACATAATTGTACAATGTTTCATGGAACTGCATGTAGATCCATTTTCAACTATAATTGAATAAATATGTTTCAATGGATATTGTTCTGGAACAAGCACTAACTGCGACAAAAACAAAGTTTTGAACAAAAAACTCTTCAAAAATTGAATAGATGAGGCTTTTACTTGATGAAGATCTATAGTAAGCGATAAAATAAAACAATTTGATTTGTTTGAATCAACTTTGAGCTAAACATCGGTTCAAATATAATATAATAATGAAAAATTTTCTGCTGGTGGTTGAATACATGAACATGATCATTGTTGGGCAATATTATTATTTATAACACACTCGACTCAACTCTCCACACTAGTGCATTAAAGTTCGTAAATATTAGAATATGGTTTGGGATTACAAGTTGTATTTTGTTTAACCGAGCTGACCATTGAAGCCATCAAGTATGCACTTTGCAGCGTTCTAGTTCCCTTTAGGTTTCTATATCGTAATGTGAGAGAGGAATAGTTGAGGAGTTGGGAACAAGTATCTATATTTAAATTTATTCGAAGTGGAGTATTCAAACTTTTTTTATCAAAAGAAGGGTTGAGTTGAGGCAATCAGTTACCCAATATCATTAAGTTCAGAACATTGAACCTAGCCAATGACCAATATACGATCCTAATATAGAAATCTTCCATTTTACTTAATTTGCAAAACGTTTTCCATGTGTCGATTGTTCATATTATAAGCTTCCACGTTGTTATTAGAATATTATGCCAGAAAATATTATGCATAGTGATGCTATTAGTTATTGTGTTAGTATCTGACATACCTTTTGGTAACGAACAAAGGGACTACACCGCCAAAATTTGAATATGAATCAGAGAATTGTCACATATTTCTCACAGTTATCGCCATTTGAGGCGCATTATCACACTGTTACATCCATGTTATGAATAATCAATGTTGAATCGTGAATATTTTGAATTAGATGCTAATTTAAGATAGCGTGAGTATCCGATGTATTATATAGTGTGTATCTATATAATTGATTATTCTCTCTCCAAATACTTCGGATTCAGTTAATTGACGAAATTTCAATATACAAATTAGTTGGTATATATAATAATTATTATCTAGGCCACGTGATTTGAATTTGAATACCGACTCCTAAAATAAGGGGAAACTAGTGGCAGGAGGGAAGGCAGCAGGTAGATGACATGGCTTTGAAATGCAGGACAATAGACAGGAGGGAGTCGTATTGCTTTTACATCAAAGCATAATACAAAAAAGATAAAGTTGAATTATATCTGGAAAATATCTAACAGGGGATAGAATTTCATATTTTATTTGACACTGATTTTTTCACAGAATTCCCGGTGAAGTGAAGTGATTTCAAATACATCTGGAAGCGTTCAAAAAGATGCTTTTGCTGAGCTTGATCGAGCGGAAAGGGACCTCTGCCAAATCGAACACAAACAAACAAATGCATCACCGACCATCCTTCTCTCTAGGCGATTAGAACATCTTCCACCCCTTTGGAAGTCTGAATCTCCAGATGGCAAAAGGACCGATTGTCAAAATTTTAATGACTTTTAACAGACATACAGGTTCCAAGGCTTCAACGCATTCAATGTTAAACCTATAAGGAGAGAATGAATTAAAACATACCCAGGGCCGTGCGGTACTAAGAAGCAGGGAGGCAACTGCATGAGGCGGCATTACAAAAGAGCAGCATTAGGAGAGCGAAGCTAAAAATTATTCATGCCTCTGTTTTTTTATTTAAAACTTGAATTTCAACTTATTCCGCAAACAAAGTTATTACATCAGAAAAGAATTTATGTTATTATAATAGTAACATAGCTGTATATCATTAATGTTCAACAAAAGTCTAATTTTTAATATTGCTGATAATACCATTTTTTAAATAGACTTAGAATTTAGACTAATCATTATTATTTTTATTTTGTAAATAAAGATATGCGGATTTTTTTCATGTTTTTCTATCTCAATTTCAAAATATCCAAAATAAGGGGAGGCAGTTGGGAGGCATGCATTTCCCTGAAAAATATCGCCGTACGGCCCTGAACATACCGCAATTTCAGGCCAACTTTCCAGATATACAGGTTGTCACAAATTAATTCCGCCAAGCACTGAATGGAGATATTCTAATCAGATAGACTCCGTCTCACATAAGCAAAAGCCACGTGAAGTTGCATTCGTATGCGCGAGCTTGTTGTCAAAATCAGCGCTATATTGTGAAATTGACTTTAAATCAATAACGTGACGTTTTCACATTTTGTAGGTTGATGCAAAATCTATATCTTTTCCAGCAAATGAAAACCAGATCAAGATATATAATTCTACAAATCGGAGAAATGTAGGTATATTATATAACATTTAGTCACGCTGTGAATATGCATAAGATAATTATCAATTATTAGGCATTGGTATTAGAACCATGAAAATCACTGCTAAGTGCAGCAGACCCATATGAATTATTACTTAGCAGAATTCATTTATTTTTGAAGGAATGTATATTTTTCCATATATTTTATAACAATCAGAATGCCAGGAGTAATGTATTGGATAATCAAAAATTATGATCGAGGTGTCATTCGATTTGGGATGGCATCTAGATGATTTTTGAAAAAAATGAAGTTCCGCAAACAAAAATTGCAAAAGTTATTAACAATTAACTAAAAAGGGGGTTTAGTTTTTTGCAAATATCTCAAAAGCTGATAAAGATTTTTTAAATAAAAAAAAAGATTTGAAAAGAGGAGGAAATTTCCTAAAAAAAACCCGACTCCCGGAACTGTAGGACCAATATTTATAATTTTCCCAGAGGGATGAAAATACGGCCGAAAACGGGTGTTCTGGCATCCGTAAGCCACGCCTACTTTGGACACTTTATTAATAAAAATTATTTTAACCTATTAAATATGGAATTTAAGGAATTGAAAAATTCAGGGGCTCACTGGATAGATAAATGAACAATAATCTGCCTGAAAAAAATTTTTATCAAAATTTTTCAATTAGTTATTCAATAATTGTTAACTAAAAATCTTTTTCTGCTTGAACATGAACATTGCAAGTGTGATAATTGTTAAACTATAAATTTGAGATTTTTTTCCTCTCTTGGAGCAATTCTTGAAAGGCTTCACAATAGATCCCCGTTGGAAAAATTAAGAAATGTTTATTTTTCAGGTTTTTATCGATAATTATCGTAGTTGCCAAATTAAAAACTTAATTAATCATTGAAAAAAAATTTTTTTCACAAGTATTATTAATGATCCATTTTCATGTTATGTTTTTTTGACAGTAAGTAGAATAGGAAAAAAATAAGGTAAAAATTTATTTGTTCATAACAAATTGTTTATTACATAAACAATGAAAAAATAAATAAAACGAAATTTTTTTTTATATCGAAAAGAAAAATAAATATTGATTTTTTTAAAAAAATTGTTCCTCAATATTAATTAGAAGTGGGAGAAAATAATTGTTAATTAACAAAAGAGTTTTTAAGCAATAAAAAAAATGTTTTAAGGAACAATTTTTCTTTCAAAGATCATTATTTGTATCAAAGATTTTGAAATTCCATAAAAAAAATTCCAATTATCTAATAAACAACGTATTTTTTTATAACAATTTTTTAAACAATAACGGATAAAAATGAAAAAAAATATTTTTTTGTACAACTGTCATTAAAAGTGACACTTTTAATGATAGCAAACAATGTTAAAAACGATTGTTTACATAGCAGCGTGTTAAAAATACTTTTAACACTAGTGTTAAAAATATTTTTAGCACTCCATTCAAATGACAGCGTCTTTTCTCATTTGTTAATAATCATAACGTTGGCAACGTCTGCCATTCACAACAATCTTTTGATTATTTGAATACTAAAATGCATTTTGAATTTATTGTCATTGCAAATTCGCTCGTTTCATTATCAAAATAGGGAAGTTGTACAAAAAACATTGTATGGTATTTGTGTTAAAAGTGATTTTATTTTGTTCGTGAAATTGTTCAATTCGCTCCGCTCATTTCACAAACGTTTTCACTCACAAAATAAAACCTCACTTTTAACACTCATATCATAAATAACTATTATGCAGCTTCTAATAATATGAAAACGGATCATTAATAATATTTGGAAAGAAATTTTTTTTTACAATGATTAATTTAAGTTTTTAATTTTGCAACAAAGATAATTATTAATAAAAACCTGAAAAATAAACATTTTTTTAATTTTTCCAACGGGGATCTATTGTGAAGCCTTTCAAGAATTGCTCCAAGAGAGCAAATTTATAGTTTAACAATTATCACACTTGCAATGTTCATGTTCAAGCAGAAAAAAATTATTAGTTAACAATTGAATAAATAATTGAAAAATTGTGATAAAAATTTTTTTCAGGCGGATTATTGTTCATTAATCTATCCAGTAAGCCCCTGAATTTTTTCATTTCTTAAATTTCATATCTAATATGTTAAAATAATTTTTATTAATAAACTGTCCAAAGTAGACGTGGCTTACGGAAGCCAGAACACCCGTTTTCGGCCGTATTTTCATCCCTCTGGGAAAATTATAAATATTGTTTTTCCAGTTCCGGGAGTCGGAGTTTTTTTAGGAAATTTCCTCCTCTTTTCAAAATTTTTTTTTCATTTGAAAATCTTCATTAGTTTTTGAGTATTTGCAAAAAACTAAACCCCCTTTTTTTAGTTCATTGTTAATAAATTTTGCAATTTTTGTTTGCAGAACTTTATTTCTCTCAAAAATCATCTAGATGCCATCCCGAATCGAATGACACCTCGATCATAATTTTCGGAGACTGCTGAAAAAAGTTGGCCAAAAAGGCACTTGTTGACTAGACTAGTATGGTTTTAGATAAAATAAAACACACAATACTCACTACTTACAGATAAACTCGCTAAACTGACTTTGTTTTGGGAGAGTTGTATGAGTACCTATAGGTCTTCTTGAGTGAGTGTAATGACATTAAAATGAAGTACATAATGCTATCGCAGATATATTTTCTAAAATTGTTGGGCTGTCCTCAACTCAGTAAGCTGTTTGTTCGTGATGTTCTGAGAAAGTTGGTTTGAAAATATTCAGAAAAATACATAATATAAATGCATAAATTTGAAATCACTTTATGTATGTTACTATATTTGGGAAAATTTTGAATAGCTGGCAACGTAGCAGCAGGTGTATTGAAAATCTAATAGTCCAACTCCAGTATTTGGCAAAATATAACGAAGTAACCGGTCAGTTATTAATGAAGTCTACTGTGTTATGAAAAATTTTAACGACTTCACGAATTTCAAATTCAGTTAACATTCACTTCATCCAGGAGCGTTATTGAATAGTTTTGTAGAGAAGTTTTGTTACGCACACAACCTAGATGAGCCCTTCCCACCCAGGATGTTCCTCTCTAAGCGAGGTACATCTCCATCACATCCCCCCATCTTATCCGATAAGAAGTTTTGTTAATCTAAGGTGAAAAACTAAGAGTATTATATGTAATATCTATTTGTTGGTTTAGTGAGGTTAGTTGATTAAATGACGTGAGTTCTTGCTGGGCAGACAATTTTTTAGGTCTAAATAAGCATTATTTACAGTAAATTAAATGAATTTTTTTAATTTTGTGGTAAATGTAGGTTAATTAGATTCTAGTATATTAATTTGAATGGAAAACATTATTTCACAATATTCGAGTTTATTTGAAATTCATATGCACGCCATAGGGCATTTGCCATCAAAGGGATTAAAAATATGTCATTACATTAGGTTTAGTTTTACATTAATTGAATTGAGTTCAAATATCAAGGGTATTTGGTTATTACAGCTGGTCCACATATTATGATTTGAAAAAAAAAACAAGAATATCCAACAATAAACAAACAGAAGATGAGCGTTCTGTGCAGTATTCTATTGCATCATATTTCTCAAGACTATCATGTTATAGTAGTTACACTTGATAAATATCAACCTAACCATGACACCAAAACCACATACAGTAACTATAAACTGCAATTTATGAACACTGAATCTAATTTGAGTGTGAATAACTAAAGGACAAACTTGCAGCAAAGTCATTTGTTCCAAAAATTTCATTGTATAATGAGAGTGGAAATAAATAAAGCCGCAACCAAGACGACGGAAGAAAATACATCAAAAGCTACCAAATTCTCCGAGTCATGTTGAAAACTTGGTAATATTTCTTAGACTATACGTAGGACTTGGGACCTACTAATTAACAACCGGCTTTCAGCGCAGACTGTTGTTGTTTACGGTACAAAGCTTTGAATATATTATTAAAATAATTTTTCTCAAACGCTGGCATTCACAGACATACAATCTTAAAATGTAATCGCACGAAAATATAACACTTTCAAAACAGAAGCGTATGCAGTAACCAAATGTTGATATCTTCATCCCATATTTCACTGAATTCAGTTAATCAAAAGTTCTCGGTCCACAGTCGGCTCGTTCTCAAGAAAAACCGCACGAGAATAAAATCACGTGCGCACAGGCAAGTGTATAAGCAATAACAAGAGTATCAAAGTGGTCTTGCTGCTCTTGCTTTGCTCATCACTAAGGGACGAGTCGTCCAATACGCAGCCGAGAATAGATCACGCGTGGTCTCTGTTTACATGAGGTTTTTCGTGGGGCCGTCAAATGTTCCAAATGATATAGTGTTATTAATAAGACGTGACTTTCTCTTGCATTTTTACCTGGTATTGATAAATCAGTTTTTTCTGCAGTTCAACCGAAAGAATATTTCTCTGTAGCTCAAAACCAATCGTTCGACCATATAATGGTATACAATTTTGTCGGGGGTAATACCACAAGAGCTCAGATTTAGCCGGATATTTTTTGTGGTTGTTTTCGAATACTTACTTTCATTGGCAATTTAACGAGAGCTGTTCTGGCAAAATCACGAGAGCGTAGCTCGAGTGATTTTGCCTGAACAGATCGAGTTAAATTGCCAATGAAAGTAAGCATGAGAAAACCACCGGAAAAAATATCCTGCTAAATCTGAGCTCGCGTGGTATTTGGTAAGACAATCCCATGAATAAAAAACTCAATTCAATTAAACTAAATTAAATTAAATTGATTCCATATGGAGGAATGAGTTTTCTTGGTATTTTCTGGAAATGATTTTTCAATCTCCCTTACTATTTCTGCCTTGCAAATATTTCCAAATCTCGACATACTTTTTGGAATTGTTATATGCTGTTTAATTCATTCTGTTTTTGACATTTATAATTGTAAAATTGACGTGCATTGCTTGGTAAACAGACAGTACCTAAATGCTAGGGTTGCTACGGTAACGTAATTTATCCGATATTTTTATCCACTTGCAAACTCTCTTCCTTCCTATTTAGCCGACAGCAAAATACGATTTTTGTATTCACAAATGGGAATTATTATACATGAATGGGATTGTCTCTTATAAACGACTCATTGGAATGTCCTGAAAAAATCGCTTGCATGTGTGCTAACATCGAATCTACTGAATCCAATATAACGCGCATCACGCATTGTGAGGCCAGTGAAGTACAAATTATATTTTCGATGACACAAA
>CAJUYI010002672.1:0-29160 GCA_910591695.1 Galerucella pusilla | reverse complement strand
TCTTCTTATTTGTTTATCATCGTGTTTATTGTTTAGATGGTGTTTAGTCGTGGTGATTAGACGTCATTAAATTATAGTGATGGCAATAGATTTTATGTTTCCAAATGAATTTTAGGTAGACCGTTTTTAAAATTATTGCAGTTGGCAATATCTCTCTTATATATTATTTAACATGTCGTTTATTTATTCAAATATACGTTTTTTGTGGAACATAAGGTGTAAAAAGAAGAAGGACCAAAAATACGTCTCCAGAGCAATTGAAGTTATACTTACAATTCATGGAAAATGATCACATTTTTCGCAGTAATACTATAAACCCTACTTCGGATCCCAGTTATTTAATAAAAAAAGAAGTAGGAAGAGCTAGTGGCGCAATTAAAGGCGCAATTATTTAGATGCATTCTAAAAAGACTGTGAATTGATTATTATTACTTTCACTACAAAGGGAATTCCTAGATTATTCTCCATAACATAAGTTCTTAAATTATAAATTAAGAATCGAACACTATTTTTGTCCAAACGAAACCTTTGTCTAAAATGCATGTCTGACATATCAAACGGATTTAATTGATCCCTCAAGTGTCTTCGTCAGATTCTAATATGATTTCTGGAAGTATGGAAAGTGTATTTTATAATACTGTAATGTTTTTCTTATTTATTTAAACAGTTTTTACAGTGGGATAAAATTATACACTCACTATGGCTAATTACTATCGATTTATTAAAGAAACACTTACACACTATGATAAACTTAATTTATATACACACTACTTAATGTCTCTAGCTCTAGTCTCGTTGGCAGAAGCTTCTTAGATTTTATTATCTAGTAGCTCCAGTATCCACCAGCAGAGTGTATTTCTTGCCATTCACTTCGCCATCCACATATACACTGTCATTACGGCATCTGAGAGAGGCTATCAGTATGAGAGGGTCTTTGGAACGATCCTGGGTCGGTGCTGCCCCCTCGTGGCCGACCCATTCTAGTTTTCCTGGGACTGGGGCTCTTGGTTTGCTGGAGTTCTGGGGCGCTTACACGAGCTGCGTACATGACCTAGCTCGCCACAATTCCAGCGTCTAATCTTCCTCGGCTTTCGTTCTACCATGCCTTTTATCAAGTTGACTAACTGGTCAAATTTACCTTCGTCACCCTCTTCTTGAACGGTCCTAACTCTGTTATAACTTGACGCCTTCGTGGCTGCTTCATTTTCAAAACTCGAGCAAAACTGCCAATATCTTCTACTTTGGGGAGTGTTTCTGGCTTGCAGGGTTTTATTTGCTCGATCTTCTTCTCTTCTGCTGGCATATCTTGTGTTCTTGTATTTGCCATTTTTCTCTCTAACTCCTGGATTTTCTCTTCCATTGTTGTCATTTGATTCTCAATATCTGATTTTAGGGACGAAATTTTATTTTCGACTTCAGCGGCAATGTCATTTTTCATTGACAAAATATTGGCAGAAATATCGTCTTTCATAGTAGAGATCTTCTCGTCCATATTAGCAGAAATATCGTCCTTTATGGTAGAAATCTCATTCTTCATGGTAGAAATCTTCTCGTCCATATTAGCAGAAATGTCGTCCTTCATAGTAGAAATCTTCTCGTTCATAGCAGATATTGACGAGATTATGGTGGAGGACTCGTCATTGAATAAGAATGTTTCTGGATCCAAGTCTTCACTTTCCAGTGCTATTTTCAGTCTTTCAGTCAATTCACTCTTCTTCCCGGACGTTTCCAACTCGCGATTTTCTAATTCTGCTTCCAGTTCCGTCACTTCCAGGTCACATATTCTCTTAGCCATTTTTACGTAATTATTCATTTATATTACCCCACACCTGACACCAATGTAATGATTTTCTTATTTATTTAAACAGTTTTTACCGTGGGATAAAATTATACACTCACTATGGCTAATTACTATCGATTTATTAAAGAAACACTTACACATTATGATAAACTAAATTATATACACACTACTTAATGTCTATTAATTTTATCCACACTCGGTATTATAATTGTCCTAATTTATATTCAACACTATTCATATTCACTTCTGTTCACTCACTGTATACTGAACAACTTCTCGATTCACTCGAAAACCCGCTATATATACCTCTTTTTCGAATCTCTAGAACCTTCGCGATAAACCATTGTATGGCCTGGTACATTTCCAGAACAGTCTGGATATTACCTGCGAAAGAATAGTTCTAGAAGGTCGCATTCTTGGTTTGCGACAGGACCGGCTTCGGAATTAGTGAGTTCGTAACAATACCGTAAAAAATATGTACCAACCGATTCTCATCTTCTTTTAACAGAATATCGGCGAACATATTCAATTGTCTGTTTATATTAATGTCAATGATGTTCACTTGAGAAATTAATAATCGCTTGAAAATCGGAAAAAACTAAAAACTTTTCAACTATTCTTACACGAAAAATGATAATAATGATAATAATACAACGCTCCTGTACCACACCCTCCACTGCTTACAGTGACAGATGTCCAGCCCGTGAATATTTACGAATCTGTATGGAATCTGTAAGTAACAGGTGAGGTTGGAATCGCATTTTCTGTAACTCTTACAGATTTTGGCTTATAGATCTTACAGATGTTCTCAGAATTCCACCACTAGATTATGCCCCCTTACTTCCACAATTTCTGAGGAGAGTCTCAGAGACTAGTAGCTCCTTTAGTCATATATCCCAGAGGAATTTAAGTAAATGTTCCTCTTTTATCCAATACTCTCCTAGGTATTGTGCCCTGGGATTCTGAATCGATGTATGTGGATGGAGGTTTCTTCTTCCATGCCACAGATGGAATGACCAGTTGATTAATTTGGCCATAAATGATGAACGGTAAGTTTTCCAAACAAATTAAAAGAGGCAAAAGGAGCAAAATTTGATTTTCCACAATAAATAAATAAAAACAAGATGGCGCTTGAAGCTCCACCGAAATCTGTCAACATTTTGAAATTTTATACTCAGTAAGTGTTCCTAAATCTTATAAACAAGAATTTGGATCGGAAGTTTGGTGCGAACTTAAATTCTATATTTACTGACGATGGCGATGAGGAGAAGTGTATTGGTTTGGAACAAATTCAGGTCATTATGCCACCGAGCGAACGAATGTAATTTATCATCTTAAAAGAAACTGAATTTGAATCTAAGCAAAGGAAAACTCCTCTGAGAATCTAAATGAATACTTTGACTGAACATTGTATATTTTGTACGCACTTTTTGAGATATCCTCAAAACATCATTTGCATCGTGCACTGAATCTATGAAACGGAACAGAACAAATACAAAACAACTTATAGTAGGGTGAGTGGAGTGCGAAATTAGCTTTTCAGTGATTTGAACGTTTCAATAAAGTCTGACCCTGACCCAGCTTTCTATCGATAAAATAACAGCAAATACGCTTACAATCAGGAAGACGTTAAAGTGAAAGCTCTCTCTGAATTCAACAATGAACTTCGATAAAATCGAGCGACAACAAATTCTCTATCTCGGGAAAGCTTTCTGCTATAATTTAGCTTCAAAAAGGTCAAAGATTTCAAGGATATCATGGTTAACGGACATATCGAACCACTAACAATTTTAAAACACTTAAGTTAAGATATACTTTGATAGACACACTTCTTGATTGATCCTGTTGAAGAAATATCATGTTAATGATCCGATCTTCACGTATATCTTCAGTTGAAGACGGTCAGTGGGATATTCTTAAGATGGTTTCCAAAAACCAAACTATGAATTTTATTTTAATAACGAGTCCCTAGAGTTGAGTAATACCTTTAAATATTTATATGTAAGGCTAAACTCAGACGGACCACAGCGACAGATGACGACAACAGAAACATAAAATAATCGCGACACTGTGGTCCGTCTGAGTTTAGCCTAACGTTTACTTCCTCTGGGCCATTCAGCGAAATTTCTACTAAAACTGGTAAACAAGCCATTGGAGCTATCATTTCTGTAATATGTGAGGAGAAATTTGGCATGTGTTACCCTAGAATCAAATTGTTTGAATCTCTAGCGTTGAGCGTTATGTTTAACAGTGTCTCTGTTTGGGATTCTCGTTATTTAGATGCAGTTGAAAGAGAGCGAATACATATCCTCAAATTTATCCTTATAGTTGCTGTTAAATGACTCTGTTATTCGGAAAAGTTCATTTGTCTTACAACGTTTCTAAAATGATAATAAATTTGTCTCAAAAAATTCTTCAAATGGGAAAATTTTGGTATAGATCCTACTTTAACATGTCTTGTTTGTGATATGGATAAGTAGGAAACTATTTTTCATGTTTTGTTTGAGCATCTCATATATACACTCATGAAACAAAATACATGCTGTCTTCATAATTTGAGAACATAAGTTGATGGTCTACGAAATGTAATCCTATCCGAGGAAAAAACTATATGCTGCTACCTTTAGAATATACAACAATTAGGGTCATTTAAACCATATGAATGCATTCATCCTACTTCATTCAGTTGTTTGTGACCAGCTCTCTGGTATTGTTTATTCCATAGTTTCATATGTTATTCTCAGCCTTGTCTTTATTCTCATACAGCCCACCACCCCTCATTCTCCTGAAGCTCATATTTCAAGTAATGTTCAAGAATTACGTTTCTGCTCGTTCATTCCAATTTCCATTTTTTGTCACATTATATTTTTAAACGCAATTTTTCACTGCATTATATTCAAACTCTTGCCACTTCATTTTTTGATGAGTGAACTCATTGTGCAAAATTTGTCATATGTATGGGCCATAAAAACTCACTTGTTAAGCAGATGACAGTATAAAAAAGATGATATCCTGTATCAAGAATTTTTAGAGCCCTTCTCGGTTAACTTTCGTCACATTTCATTTTCCAACTTTATATGCTTTGCAGCATAATCTCTATAAAGAAAAGCATCAGATACGAAATGCCTACATTCTTTCAAGAAGTAATATATTCTCTCAGCTACCTCCATACTTGGCTACAACATATTTTTTGAACAATGTCGTGAAACCAGGATCTGCGGAATGTATGAGAAATTGGAGAAATAAATTTTTTTAACGACTTTATTATCATCTTTGCTTATTTGGTGAGTATTATTGGGACAACTGGATTTTTTCGGATTATCTGCTGATTACAATAATTCCAGCTTCCAGAAGATAACTCTTTATTCATTAAAAAAAACTGCGAATGCCATTGTTATGAAATTGTTGGTTGATCTGAGATATAAAATTTCAGCCTCCTTTTCCTCGCTTCGTGTTTCCTGTCAAATTTGAATTATTCAGAAGCAGAGGCCAGGAATATTATACCAAAACGGTTAGTAATAAACAATAGATTATTTCGTTCACAACGGCAAATGTTCCTGGTTTTTGGTTAACTTCTTTCAAACCTGTGGTTTTTCGAACTATGGTTTCCGCCTGTTTTCATTCCGTGAAACGTCAAAGAACATTTTGCTCAAGCAATTTATATTGTTATTTGTGCAGGCTGGTACAAAGCACTCTTTGAGCTTTTTGTAAACACGAAAGCGGAACAAAAACAAGTAATCCAGACTACAGCAAAAACAGAAAGAATATCAATAGAGATTTTGAGGTTAGTTGATATGTCAAAATTCATAAACCAGGAAAGCAAACCTCATTAATCTAGATCCAGCGCTTGTAACGAGCATCAAAGAAAATATCCATTTAATGGAAAGAAAGAAATCATCAGCTTCTTATGGGTACCTTCTCACACACAAATTACAGGCAATGAAGCAGTCGACCAGGCTGCCAAGGAAGCCTACCTAAATAATCCCACAATAACAGATTACTAGTCAAGGTGATCTGGAAGCTTCTTCCAAAAAATCAACAAGAGTTGTTTGGCAAAAATTGTAGAATGGATCCGAGGCTAAGTTGAAACAAATAAATCTTGTTGTTTCCTCATGGAAGAACCTTAGTCTTACGCGAAAGCAACAAGTGATATTATTAGGGCTTAGGATAGGACACACAAGATATACACATCAAAATCTCCTAAAGAAAGAAGAAGCCCCAATATGTAGTGTGTTTCAGGTATAGTTAAGTTTCAAACATTTTCTTATTGAGTGTCCTAAATATTATTACAAGCGCAAAGTATGTAATTTCAGCGATAACCTTAAAGAACTGTTGGGAGACACCTGTAATGTCATAGACTTAATTAAATTCCTTCAAAATATCAATATCATCCTTATTCTGTGAACAACACCTATGTAAATTGAAATTATTGTACCAAATTATGCATATTTGCTTATAACCTCGTTGTTGAAGCGATAAATACTTTTCCTATATATTCCATTTAAATAAAAAACACCTTATAAATCCTATGAAATTAATGTTTTCAAGGTAGTAGGCTCTTTGATGTTATGAATGACGAGTGACATCACACTCAAAGCTCGCGCTTGCTTTCCGCGACTTAATATTTTTTTGGGTCATAAATCCAGCTCCACGAAATACAGGGACATTTTTATATGTAATACAACAATCTAAAGCATTGAAAAGTTACTAAAAAGGCCCATTGACTCATGGATGCGTTAAATATAAACACGTCCATTTGGAATAATAAAGCCTCATGTATTATCGGCTACCTCTGTGAGCAAATCTTCAATTTTAACGTACAGTTGAGAATTAGACAGCCTGCTTGCTCAATATTACCATTTTGTGTGCAAAATAAGCTTAAATAAGCTTTGAAATATTAACGGAAAAATGTTAATTGGACTCCATCCTAATCTGGACTATGTACAATATAAATTGAAACATTTCTAATCTGGGGAACTTCGTCAAATATAACGGCATGTCGTTAATTCTCAACCAGTTCTTATAGAAATCAACCATATGAAGGGCAACAGTAAAAGTGAAGAGAAATGAAATGGAATTTTATGTTCCAGCTTTTAACCAAAAAAAAAATGGAATACTCTTAGATGTAAATAGTGTGTTACTCAATTTTAAGGTTACCCCTTAGAAGATATCCATGGAAATTTCCAGTCAAAATTTTTTTCTGCCTTACCAAATTGAAAAAAAAACAACTGGGAATTCTATAGCTCACGGCACGGTCGCAGTCATAGGTGAAGAAGATTAGACTCACCTGAAACAAAGGAAAACATGTTAATAAATTTATAAAAAATTACACATAATTTCAATAAATTGCTATTCAACTGAATAATGATGTTTTTTGTTCAATTTCCGTAATTAAATAGTCGAAACATTCCACAATTCAATACCACTAGAAAATTCATCGAAATTATTATTTATTACAAAATATTAGCAATCCTTGTTTATATTATCATTTATATTGAATTTTCAATAATGAAATACCAATAGTTCACCAATTTGTTTATTTGGAATCTATTAATACCGCGGAATATAAATCCACTATTTTTTATTCATAATGATAAAAGGCTTGAGCTTCATCATCTAAATTTATCTGTATGTATAGTTATTAACGTTGAAAGGCCGGTATGTAGCGGATAACGGATGAGGTTGAATATTGTATCTATTCCGACTGCGCCTCAGATTATAACGACCGAATGTGTTATTTGCGTATCGGCCGTCTGTCGTTCAAGATTTTTTTTCTACACCCACATGTATATTATCCATTTTCTGCACAGTTTACTGAATGGAAATGTTGGCCATATCGGTTTACTGAACGAATATGATTTCATATACATCCTAGAATGTATACCTATGGAATCTTCCAATCAGCATTTGCGTTTAGTACACGTCAATTCATCTTTTCTTCAATTCCAAAGAAAATAATCCGAAGAAATTAACAACAAATACTGCAAACAAAATAAAATGGATATTTTAGGGGACGCCAGACAGACGTTAGCTTTTATAAAGTTATGTAATACATTTAAGGTTATGGACAACAGCTTAGTATATTCTACGGTAGCGGATCAAGTTACACTGAGAAAATTGTTCGAGAAATGTAAGTTAAATGTTAACTACACGCAAAAAAGTGAAACCAAAGAATATCAAATAATAATTGTTTATTTTTATGACTTGTTTAGTCAAAGTTTTAATTCTTAAACTTAATTTATGAATTGTTAAAGTTAATTTAACGGCTCAACAAATATTGTGAAAAATATATAAATATAAGTTTTAGCTTCTGTTTTTGGAGTACCATCCATTATTAAAAATAATGAGCTATTGTTCAACCAAATGATTCTTATTTTCTATATTGTTATCGAAATTATATGTGTAAGTATGTATTTATGTAGCACTATATGTAGGATAGGGTAAGTCTAAAAACCAATACAATAATAATAGATTATATATTTATAATATCAGTTTACAATAGAAAGAATTTCAGTAAATGATGGAATAGAATTACGATAAGTATGGTGCTTGAATATAAATATTTTATTATTCATATATTCAAAAGTTACACCTCACCAGATTCTGAATTAAATTTCACACCCAGAGAAAATGTACTGATATCTGTGACAACGAAGTTATAAAAAAGAAGCGTTTTGACCATCCTAATTGTTTTTGTTCTATAAATGAAATAATGTCTTCTATGTCTAGTTCTTCTCTTATTCGTGTATTTCTTATTTTGTCTCTCCTTGTCACTCCTATAACTCTCCTCAGGTATTTCATTTCTGTTGCTTGTATTCTACTTTTGATTTTTTTTGTTAATATCTAGGATTCACATCCATATGTTCATCCTGGTCCAAAAAAATATGTGAATAATCAAAAAGCTTACAACAAATAAAATTCTATGGTTAACAATAAAATCACATGTCATTGACAGATAACGGGCTTAAAATGGCAACTGTCAGACATGCGCACTCAGAAAATGAATTGTAAATAGCACAAGATTCGCTTCTTCTTGGGATGGTGTATTCTGTGGCAATATTATGAACAACCTCAGTTTTTTGTTCTCGCGAGTTTGCTTCAACTACGACCATAGATGAAATTGAGTAACAAAATCAAATTTCTTTAGAAATATTGGAGAAATAATGTGCAGAGAGTATTGATTCACTGCCGAAAATAGAGCGATATGGGAAGAAATTCTCCTATCTTGCTGTCGATCAAGATTTCAATGTTGAGACTTGCTTCGAAGGTTTATGACAACATTGACATTTCAAGGTTAGTTATTGTAGCTGCATTTGGGAAACTATTTTTTTCCTAAAGATAAAAGTCTGATGGATACACACTAAAGAGAGCAAAAATTTTGTCTGAGTGAGATTGTTTTAATTGTAAAAGATGTGCAAATTATCTCAATCCTTTTGAAAGTTATAGTTTTTTGGTGTTTTGAAAACCACCTTTCAACTTTTAGCCAGCCTTATGTCATATGTGGAAAAAATGATAACTACAGTTGGCAGAAGCAAACGTGAGCCCTGGTGGGCGTGTTCATGTCGCTGTAGTTGTATTTTTGTAGTAACAATTCGATATTTTGAATCGATAACCAAATATCGATACCATAAATGTCAACTGTTAAGAGATATGTAAACAAAGTCAAACTTGCTAAAAATGTAACTCTAAATATTGATAAAAAAAATTATATTGGACCAGAACTAAAACTACCGTTTGCCCTAAATGTCTATATTTTCAAATTACATGACTGTATTAATGTCGTGAAAAAGAAGGGTCAAGTTTCTATGGAAAGCAACAAAACATGAACTGGTTATAGTCCAGTGTTGCCGATGCAAAAATGAAAATTACCCGAACTTACTATTCAAATTATCAAAATTTGTCAAAATTACCAAAAAGGACACATTGGTTATCTAAATAAAGTCTTCGACCCCAGTAAATATGGAAATTCTCCAAAAACAATAGCCATTTTATATATCCCTTCTACAAAATATTCGAAAAACTATTGGATCCAAATTAGTGAAATTGTCTAAAAATCGGATAATCATACTCGCATTGACAACACTGATACAGAATGAATAAAATGATGTATGTTGATGAAATCACTCGGTCATATTATTTCGATTATATTTAAAAATTACTAATGGACAATCGTTAACATTGGCTCTTGATTGGCTGCTTGCGATGACCTTATTTTAGTTCGCATATTTTCCGGGGCTCATGTTTGGTTCTGACAACTGTACTTGGATTATCAAATAACCGCTTTTTTTGCTTTTGCATGCTTTTGGTTAATAACAAATTACTGACCATCGGGACGAATGAGTGTTACAAAGGTTTTTTATTCCTTATAACATAATTCATCGATCTCATTCGGTTTTTCCCTTGTGTGTTCTAGTGGTCTGTCTACTGATGTTTTTGTACATATTTTTAGGGGTGCACCGCTCGCATATTAAACATAGTGACTCTATTATAGTATATCAAGTCAAAAGGGCAAAAAATGAGTTAAACAATCAGTTGCCCTCGCTTTACTACGATCGCTCTTACATCTAACAGTCTTTGGCTACTGAAGCGTTTCCTGCATCTGTGACACTCAACTATTTTTCGTCTACCGAATAAACCAAAAAATAGGAAAATATAACAAAAACTTTGGCATACACTGACGTTCAATTGAAAAATTCATGTGAAACGTTGAATTAATCGAGTGATAGATAGGTACTGAAAAATTTAAAAAATCGTGGCTTCATGAGTTTTCCGTCCTTGTTCTGCTAAAAAATACTTTCTGCCCTATTTTTGGTAATTATTATGATTGGCTTTCCAGTGAGGTAGGCGACAAACCAAAATTTTCCTTTATAAAGCATAAATGTCGGACTTTCTGCCTCCCAACAGAAGTAGCAAGTACGTACCGACCGCGACTGAAGGAAAATACCTATACACCACACGGGCAGAAAGTTTAAGAGCCCCGAACTGCTTGCCATGATGCCCGAGGCGACGCCTTTACCTACCTCTACCTTTAAAAGAGTGCTTTTTTGTACTTCACAAGTCTTAGTCATAGTCGTTGCACACTCTACCAATGTTTATCTCTTGCCTCATGTTTTACACATGTGTGAAACCTACAAGTGAAGCATTTCCTATCTTATGATCTCTAATGTTTGTTAATGATCTGCCAAGTAGGACAGATGAATACGATATCTAATATCTGGTTTTATATACCTTTCCCGTCACGTGGCAAAACCGCGAATTGAAAGATAGTACCGAAAGCTTATCCTTATCCATACGGTTTATGACAAATCCCAACACAGTCTCTAGGTAGATGTTAAACTAGAGTGGTCTTCAGAAAATGCTTTTGTTATACAAAATGCTCCCGAATTTTTCGACGTCAAACTCCTCTCAGGTTTGAATAAACTCCATTCGGTGCATACCAAGACAACATCAAGGGCATTCAACCATTTAAACCGCCATTATGTCTGATAGTTCTATTTTTGACTACATTTAATATTCTCTAATAACTAATTAATTTGTGGTTAACGATAAAACAAAGTCTCGAGTGAGTGGGAAATTTTTTTTTTCACAGATGACACTGGTATGTTCTTGAGTAGTTCAGGGCAGTTCAGTAAACATTCCATCTATTTAAAATCTCGTCACTGTCAGTACTGGTTTGCGTCGGAAGAGCTTTTTTTCAACACCAGAAAAAGTGATAGTTTTTTCTTGCAGAGAAATTGAACTGGAAAGTTAGTAGATATAATTATTATTTTTCACATATTGACAATGTTGGATGGACTATGGGCATGTTTGCCTGAAAAAATAATTATGATTCAGAAGTTGTATCCTTCGGTCCCAAGCTACCAGACTATAGGGTACTATTAAATTTCATGGAACTTTTTCCTATTTTAATTATGTTTTTGATAATAGCTACAGCATGTGATGAAATATTTTTACCGTAATAAGAAAATTGTCAGTGAATTGAAAGTTTCTAACGAGAAACCAAAAAGAGCTTTATTAGAAGTTTGATATCAAATAATCTATGGACTTTTAAAGTAGTATCATCTGCTTTAAATTGTTCAACTTTGCTATACAAAAAAGTGAAGTTAGTCGGCAGCAATAATCAATGTGAGAGTTTACGATTTCTTCTTTTCAGGAGTTTAAAATGAAATAAGACAGAATGCCACGCAACAAAGGACAGCAGTTCAAAGAACTATGTAGTAAGAAAAGGTAAGAAAGGACTTTCATTTGGAAAGTTCTGATAAAAAAATACAACTTTTGTTAAGTAAGAGGATACCTCTTTGTTTCCACGTTCAAGGGAAAATTTCAAAGTGTCATAATAACAGGATATCAATTATTTTCACCATTCGACATTGAAAGTCTTTACTTATGCTTGGAAAATTGTTTGATCTTCATTTTTTTTGTTAGATAAGTGGGACTTGGCAATGTTCAGTTAATCTATGATTACTAAAAATTCTTGTTAGTCCATTGTGGAGGAGAGTTTAAAAATGGAATGGTGTATAGGGTGTTCAATTTAAAAAATTGGAAGAGCATTCTGCTGCATGGATAATTTGTCTGGTTTCACCGAGTATTAGAATCACTGCCACTTAATCACCTAAGGCACGTACCATTTCGCTTCTTGAAGCTATTAAACGATTGGCTGATGACTGAAAAAATCTACTAAACCTGTCAAACGTTCGATAGACAATCAAAGAGACGACCAGAACACAAGGAGCTCCATTTGGAATTGTTGGTGACCTTGTGGCGTCATATTTGACAAATACGTACTAGGGAACTCCGCAAACCGTAATATAGTTTCCAAATTTCACTAATTCGTTCTAAGCATAAGCGGAACTTGTCAGATTTACACATTTGAATTTGTACTATCAACTGACTAATACCTTGATGTGAAATAATCTATTTTTCATAGGGGTGAAATAATGCACTATTTGAAGATCTAATCTTTTCTTCAGCATGAGTTATTTGAGCAAAATTAAAAATCAATACCTATTAATATCAACAATGCTTTTCTTTGTGTAAACTGCCCATAGATGAGACTGGAAGACAGTATACGATTAAATGAATATGTAAATAAAAGAAGGCAACACAACTAAACCGATAGCTTTCCTGGCATATTCACCTTAATTCTAATGATATGCAAGTCACGACATAAAATATACTGATCAGCAGGAAAATGTATAGCGTACTTTTAGGGTATATTGCTGTAAGTTCCAGTCATTTGAAACGTCACTTTCCGAAGTAACTATAGAAGGGAGGAGGTAAGCTTCACATTTGTGCCTTGTTCGCGAGATGTAAATTCTAAATTGGAAACGTCTGAGGATAATTTCTGTACTGTTTAACGAGTTTCATTGTTACGTAGTTCAAGGGAATTAGTTTGACTGTAGGAAAACAATAAACACATTCAAGATTGCTATACTATACTTGTAAGAGTAAAAATATTTGAATACTTTGTCGTTAATACATTTGTTGCAGATTTTGCATAAAGATTTCATGCAGAGGAGAATAAAGAATATGGAACATAAGATTCAAATTGTGATTTAGCAAACTCTTCTATAAGAAGTGGTTGAAAATTAACGGTACGCTGTTAAATTTGACAAACTTAACGCTATTATAAATGTTTTAATCTATACATAGTCAAGATTATGATTCAAATTTTAACATGTATGGTATCCAATGAAGAGTTTTCCGTTAATACTTTAAAACTTGATATGCATAGAGACTAGCAAAAATGGGTTAAAGGATTGTCTTATTTTTAACTGTGCGTTAAAATTTCACATTATATATTTTATAGTTCGAATAGGCTTATTGTCTATTTCATCAAAAGATACATTTTAAGAAATATTGAATAATTTTTTTTTGGATTGGTTTAGGTGAACTATAACGTTCAAATGACTAGTGGTTGTGCTAATAATAGACTAGTCGAATTAGCTTTCTCTGAAGCGAAAAAAACAACAAAATTGTTAACAGGATGGGAACTGTTGAAAATGTTGGAGATATGTATAATAGACGTAAAAAAATAAATGCGTGAGCAGGGGTGTTTCCAGATATATTTGGGGTTGGAAGGGGGTGGAATTTTGAATTATTACGATTTCCGGCGGAAGTTGACGTCGGAGAGAAAAGTGAACAACTGAACAGTGGTAGATCATAAAAAGGTCTACAGCTTTTGTATAAACGATTTTTTCATATAACCTCAAAATGTCCGAGAAAAATGCGAAGAACCGTTTTTATCGTTTTTAATTTTTCATATACACAATAATAATTTTACTTTAACAAAACTCTATGAGAATATACCTTTTCGTATCAGAAAAGTCCACAAATTTTTTCAAATGGAAATATCGAAAGACTTCCAAGATAATCACGTTTTCCGGCCAAAAAAAAATATTTTTAAAATTGAAATTCTCCTTTGGAAAATTGTTGTAAAAACTTCATTCATGTCGCCATTTTTTCGTCTTGAGTTATGCTTTCTTGTGAAATATTGAAAATATACAGTCTCCATTTAGAAGCATGTTCAAAAATTGGAATAATCTAGAAATGAATTCTGCAACCATTTTTTTTACTGAATGTTAATAATTTGTTCGAATTTCCAAATAACTCTTGAAAACTAATTGCACTATTCAATAAGGAGTTATGCAGCACTCTGAATAGTTCGATATAATTTCAAATTATGGACCCTTCAACACATCTACTATTATTTTTGTTAATAATATTTTTTGATATCTCTTAAAATAACCCATATACCAAAGTTTGTCGTGAGATTGGTAAACCCTGTATATGAATGAATCAATATTTCAATTGTATATGAAATCAACTGCAAACTCAACATTCAAACTAGACAAATTACCACCCACTGATGGTGAGGCTACACAACACTCTTATAGAGTTTTCTACCAGCTTCAAGCGTGGCTTGGGAAAGAAACGACACCAACAAAGAGGGGCTGGAAAGAAGTTATTGTCGATAAATCAAAAATTCTCATGCCGCGTTTCAGAAAATTTCGATGAATCTGAAGATAATTCTGCTGAAAAGAAGCAGCTGGGCCTTTGCTTAATCTCTGAAAATCAATTATCAGAAGAATCCTCAGGTTATCCGAGCGATATTGAAGAAGAAGATAATAAAATTACAAATAGAAGCAATATTGAAGAAATAGATGATCAATTTACAAACTTAAAAAACCTCGATTGATGTAGTTCCATTTTACTAATTGTTAAGGTGAATATATAATAAAGTTTTGCATCAAATAATAACACTAAGGATCTTTTTATTTTTTGTACAATTGAATAGTGCAATTAGGAATTTTTGAGCATGTTTTTAAATGGAGACTGTATATTTTTATTTCACAATAAAGTTAACTCAAGACAAAAAAATGGCGACATGAATGAAGTCTCTACGACAATTTTCCAAAGTAGAATTTTAATATGAAAAATGTTTTTTTGGGCCGGAAAAAGTGATTACAAAAAGGTTCACTTCCACTAAGTTTCGTCAAAATAAAATTATTATTGTGTATATAAAAAATAGAAAACGATAAAAGCGGTCTTTGGCATTTTTTCCGGAGATCTTGAGGTTATATGAAAAAATCATTGATACAAAAGTTGTAGACCTTTTTATGATCCACCACTACACTTTTCTCTCCGACGTTAACTTTTGCCGTAAATCGCAATAATACACAATTCCATCCCTTTTCACCCCCAAAAATATCTGGAAACACCCCCGCTCACGCATTTACTTTTTTACGTTTATTATACGCCTATTCACCATTTCCAACTGTTCCCATTCTGTTAACTATTTTCTCTTTGTAAAAGTGTTATTTGGCTGGTCAAATTAGTATACAGGGTGTCAACAGAGTACATGCTATTGAAATGAGTGAAATGAGATGTTATTTATCTAAAACATTATTTCTACAACTCTTCGTTACTGACTTATAAGATCTGAAATATTAATTTGTTGCCCATTTATATTTTCAATACTTCGTTTCAGTCATATTGATAGCACATTATGTATGCAAATCCATGTTTAACTGCTCAGGGTGGTTCTAGAAAAGTTTGGGTGACTCTGACTAGCTTGACCATTGTTTTATACTGAAAACAAAATAATTCTGCTCTACACCAAATCCTATCAATTTGAGATTCTCAAATCCATTTTAATGGGCTTAGTCTAATATATCACAGAATATATTATTATCTGCTACAAAGTTACAACTATTTTGTTACTCGGATTATGCATTAGCTTATATTATTTTCGAGGAAATGCACTAATGCCAGTTTCATGTTGGGCTTCGTTAGAGGCGTATATTTCAGGAAACCTAATTAAAGCCTCCAAGAACAGGATTGATAATCCAAAATTGGCAACAACGTCAATCAAAACACACGTATAAAATCAACTTGAATATACAGAGTGTCCCACGACGTATTGGCAGTGGGATATCCTCAAAACTGTACCAGAGATGTGACAAAACAGATTTCATTTCGTAACATATATGTTTCGCCCACCTCACCGGAAAACCAATGACATGCATAACAAAAATAGAGCGGGAAGGGCGAAAAATTTCCAACGCCACAATTTCTCACCATCTGACTCTTGTAATTTTGATGTTTCAACTAAATTTTAGATAATAAATAAATAAATAATGTTTTCTTATTCACCGGTTCATCCACCGATCCAGTAACTGCGTTTTTATATAAAATGGTGAACTTTATATTGAAGAAATGACGCGTTTATTTATTACTGTTGCACCCTTCTGTGCCACTTCTTGAAGTAGTTTTTCCGCTCCCTCGCTTGCTGGTACATACAAAATATAGTTTTTGGTGTTGACTGTATCTGGGAACTGAAACTTTTGACAACGCAGTTCATTTTTTATTTTTGGCTGAACATTTTAGATTGTAGTCTTTGAAATGCTCACGATGATATATGACATCTTTATCTCGATCTCGACCAGCAAAATCCTGGACAATATCTGCATCTATTGCCGGCAGATAGATGACGTCAAACATACCCTGACGAACTGCCAAAGATGGGACACAGAGAGATCGCACTATGAGGCAGACATAGGTTTTAGCGCAACCCCGGAAGGGATCCTAAAGTCCATGCTTTTAGCTTTGAGGATGCATGGAGAAAAGCAGGGAGCTACATACGAAGTCTGATGAGGCAGAAGGATCTGGAAAAGAGAGAATTGCAGAAAGAGGAAGAAAGACGGGACATAATGTGGAGCACGTCGCCGGCCGCATTGGATGTTATGTCCTTTCGACGATTCCTGATGTGGTGACTGGACATGGAGGTTTTTGGTGGGTATGCCAGCTTGCTGGAGACTCCCACACTACCCTGACCACCAAGCGAAGGGTGTACATAAAGTATTTTCCTCCTTTCTAAGAAAAAACAAAAAAAAATGTCTTTGAAATGCTCACAATGATATGTGACATCTTTATCTTGATCTCGACCAGCAATTTTCTAGGTTTAATTCCATTTTTTGAATTTATAAACTTCAGAAACTCCGTTTAGGTACAGCTTTAAACAGAGCGGTCTAAAACTTGAATAATTAATTGAGACATACCTCTCAAACTCCGAATAAAAAAAAGGGTTTCACAAAAGTTCAAGGTTCTCTTTGATTATCCGCATTGCATAATTTTGTATGTATATTTGGAAGTGAAAAGCTTTTATCCGATTCCACTGTATCGGCTATTTCTCCATTAACATAAAATCTACTTAATACACAAAATGGCTTTCAAATGAATGTTTCAAAAGTGTGTGTCCCAGATTAATTCAGCACCTAGCCAGGAAACTTATGCGGAATAAATCACTTTAGTCCCTTTCACGTTCCACCTTGAATCCGGGGAGCTCCAGATCTCCGTGTAGCCGTGAAAACGTTCTATTCGGGCACGATTTCAACATAAATCCTGAGAGAAGGTTGAGCTTGTGCAGTTTTTTTCGGGAGATGCTTATTTTGAGATTCGTTTGTATAAAATTGTTTTTTATCGTCACCTTTCGCGTAATAATGTTGCAGGTATTTTTGGGGGCTGTATCCAACTTAACTTTTTCCATATATCCAAAAACATAAGAAATAAGGACTGAGTGAAATAAAAAATAGGTGAAAACAAAATTAAATTGGGAATAATGAGAAGACATTTTTATAATGAAAATGATGAAACTATTCAAACAATTCTATAGACAAGATCGACACCGACAACGACGTTGATATGAAAGGTGGTCTTCATGCCTTAGATGCAACATTAATTTTTGTTCTCAATAAGTTTGTATCACTCCAGAGCGTTACTTTCACTTGTGTTATTAAACAAGGAAGTTACTTGCGACTGCTATTCGCGTTAAAAATGGGTTAAGTCCTGATAAGCTCTCAGCTGTTGGTTGTGATGGCACTGCAACAAATACCGGAGAAAATGTCGGGAATATTAGAATGGAGCTGGACTCATTCGCAAAATTTCTACTAAATTGCAAGACACTGTGTAATTGAGAGCAATTATGATCTGAATACCGACCAGAAGAAAATTCCTATGACCATTACTTCCAGGATCTGAGAAGTCGTAATCCAGGAAAAATGTTACATGCTTGTATGACTTACGGTGGCAAACAAAATATAGACTGACAGCCAGGCTCTGCTCAAAGATGTCAGTAATCCAACAAATAGGTCTAGACTGATAAAAAACTGAAAAGAATCCCTCGACAGGCTGGCAAGTGTCTCTAATATGGGTGCCGGCACATGAGGGGATTGCAGGTAACTGAAGGGAGGAGTAGTTAGTTGAAGAAGGTTCTGGAGAAGCCTTCATAGAACCGGAACCGTTTTGCGGAATCACAAAAGGGAGCATGAGAGGGAAAATCGGGAACTGGCTAGATAGGGAAGACCAACTCAATTTGAGGTCGAAACAAGGCCACCTGTATACAAAGAGCTCACTGAACAAGTAAGACAAGGAGACCTGGACTGCACCCTTAGATAACATCTGCACAAAATGGAGTGAACCTTTGCGCAGGAAATGTGAAGTCTATGATGAAACACCCACTCACATACTCTGCTTCTCTGAAAATTAACAGAAACTCAGACGGAATCACTTCTCATCTAATTAATAAGGAACAACACGGATTTGTGGAAGGTAAATCAACTACCACTAATTTAGTAGTGTTTAAACATTTTATCCTAAATACATTAGAGAGAAGAGGGCAGGTTGATGCAATATATACCGATTTTACCAAAGCATTCGATCGTGTTAACCATTTACTTTTATTAACAAAATTGAATGCAATAGGATTTGACGGTTGTATTTTAAGGTGGTTAGGTAGCTTTTTGGAAAACCGTACGCAATCTCTACGTCTATCTCCGTTACATCGGGAGTTCCACAAGGTGCTCACCTAGGTCCAGTGCTGTTCAATCTTTATGTCAGTGATATTCCTGATGTTATATGCAACTCAGGAATTTTGTCGCAAAAGCGAATAAAATGCTGGGTTTTATGATGAAATCATCAAGAGATTTGTCATTGCATTCAATCAAGATTCTATACTGTTCCTTGGTACGTTCAAATGTGGAGTATAATTGTGTTGTGTGGAGTCCGTTCCGAATGAATGACGTTAATTTGATCGAAAATGTTCAAACAATTTTTTTGCGTTATGCAGCTTTTAAGATGGGGCTTAGTAAAGGCGCATATCAAAGTGATGCTTTATTAACAGTATTAGATTTAAACACGCTATCACATCTGTTAGTTCTTTAACTTTTTCACATGCATTAATTAATGGTGCAATTAATTGTCCTGATTTATTAGCACTCATCAACTTCAATGTTAATGGTAGAAGAACTAGAAATAGTGGAATATTCAATATTCCATTTCATTCTACGGACTATGGACAAAATGAATCCACCACGAGAGTTCTCAGAATTGCCAATGACATTAATTTTAGTATAGAACTTTTTAATACCTCAATTCCTACTTTTGAAAAACAGACAAAAATCTTAAATTTTTATTTTCGAATTTTAATTTTCATCAAGGGTAATTTAAATTGTTTCATATTTTAAATTGTATTTCATTGATTTCCTGTTATATTTTATGCATTTTTAGTATTGTATTTTTATTATTGCATTTTGTATTCACCCACTTTTAATCTAATTTTTAATCTAATTTTGTATTAAAATGGTATGACCGTTAAATAAATAAATAAATGAATAAATAAATAAATAATACAACCATCACAACTACTGAATATCCCTTCAGTTCAACTAGTGGTCTATATATAGAAGTCACGAACCTTCTGGAATAGAAATATAGATCACAATGGTAACTGGTAGAAAAAATCGGTTCAAGTAATTTAATGGAAAAGCAGCTAACAAAATATCATAACTACAGATTACAAAGGTGATTCTATCTGCATATTCAAAAATTGTGTTCGAATACAGTGTTCAAATGGAGCAAAGCATGTGTTGAGATGATAACATCAACTTCTTGTTTATGTGATGACCTCGAGATCATTATTGCTTTTATTATCAAGAGAAATGCTCGAGAAAAAGGTTATTAGCAGCTTCAGCTCATGGCATATTGAAGAACTTGCTTAACGAAGAGCTTTGAAGTCTACAGAAAAAGTTCCTGTTTCTACCAAAGAAAGTTCCATACTTTACAGCTGTACTCCAATACCCCAGACAATATTGACGTTATGAACTAACAGACAAGTAAATACACTATACCTTCCCTTTTTGCAAGTGCTTGGAATCACCAACCGAACAGATTTGAAATTCCTCTGTCATAGTGAGACGGTGGAGCAATCTGTTGAGATGGTGACCAAGGCTTTGATGTCGGTGTTTGGAGGACATAGAGGTACTGCATATAGAAGCAACAAGCCATAGGGCGCTCTATAAGTGGAAATGTCCGTCTGAATTCCAGTAAGAGACAGACGATCAAAGGTTTTTCTGCCGCTATCAGAGAAGCTGGCTTGTTGCATCTATGTTGGTGAATCGGCTAAGTATGGTTCCATCGGTCGAAATAGAAAAGGACTAAAAAGTGAGGTCATGACTCAATTTTGGTAATCATTGGCATACATTTTAATTTTGTAAGCTATTGCTACTTACATCGTAGTTATTCCTCGCATGTAGGTTTATGGGTTTATTAACACCAATCCAGTTTGTTATAACAATTTTCTAATTTAACGGCTCTAAGGTCCACTAAGATATACAGATTCTGTATATAATTATGTTCCGCATAGTCATTCTGTGAGTGATATCGAGGAAGCTAGAGAATAACAAAGAGTCAATGTCTAGTAAAGCGGAAGTTTCGAGGGGGAGAGGTTCTCTCTTAGACATATATAATTTAATTCATAGTACTCACTGTACTCACGGTATATTCCAGGGTTGGATCTTTGCCCAAATTAGGATTTTTTGGAACATCATACAAGGAAGAAGGCTGCTACAGAAACGATAACTTGGGCGCCGACGTATTTTTTATTATCCTCTTAACATTGATGAAGTCAAAGAAGTTATGTCATATTAAAATGAAAGCATTTGAACATTTGGCATTACTTTCATGGACCTGGAGAGCCAACTCCAAACTTCCGAAACACAAAACTTTTTAGTAATAGTCAAGCATAATTATGATATATCAGCGGTCCAGACACGAAGTTTTATCACATTTTTTTTTAGTGAGCATTCATAGAAGATTTTTAACACATCTTTTCTGCTATACTGTTAGTGGAAAAATTTTTTAACACATCTCCGCTACACGGTTAATAGAAGACTCTTAACACATCGTTTCTGCTGGACAGTAGAATACTCCTCAAAAAATAGCGCCAGAAAACAAAATTGCCGGTTATAAGCAACCCTGATTTGCTGAATTCTAAACTGGAGGTGGGGCAAATAATTAACGAACAAATTTTTTAAAAGGGGTTAAAATGAACACGTGTCCCACATCAAACAGAAAAGCGGCATAGAAACAACAACAGAAAAGGCCATAAATATTAGAACAAAGGATAGGGACGTGTGCAATTTGAAAACAATTTTGTTTTCATTTTTACATTTCTTTTTACAACGGCGGAACGTAGAAAATGGGCTTTCTCGATACTTGTTTTATAAACAAAGGCGTAGAAAAAGGGTTTGAAAAGGAATTACTGATTAATCATAAAAGAAGATACAAAAAAACACGATATATATTCTATCGTTATACAGTATCGGGTACGTTTGAAACAAATATCGTTGCCTTCAATCCGAACCGACATATTTAAACACGTCCGACGCTGTCACGGTTCAATGTCCATTCAGTAATAATTCAAATTCGTCGCCAACGGATGTTTTGACTGATGTGTTTTCGTGAAAAATTTGTTGTTTTCCACATAAAAATAAAATATCCAGTTCCATATGATTTATCGCATTCCAAATATATGGACTCGGGATTCAAAAATAATATTTGGGAGAGGATTTTGCAGAAGAAATAAAACGAATAAAGGGTGAGTTATTTTTATGGCATCTATTCGGCGTAGATATGTATGGTGTATTACAATATGGGTAACACTCAATTGTTTTGTTTTATTGAAACAAAATATTGTGCGAACAAATCTGATTAATATACCAGGATTATCATGTGAGAAACGATTTTCAATTTGATATGGGAGGTGATTAGGATTTCAGAGGTGTCTGGCAGTTGCATTGAAAAGGATATTTCGTCCTCTGTACTCTGAGGCGAAGCCGAGGGCATCATGGCGCGTAGTTCAGGGCTTAAACTTTCTGCCTGTGTGGTGTATACTATTCATCTTTGTTCACGGCTGGTACGTGCTGGCTATTCCTTTTGGGAGGCAGAAGAAGCAAGTACTGCAAGCGTCAAACGTAATGGCGAGCGATCACACAGGTATAGACTAAATTACTATTGGATTACTATTAGATTACGATAAGCCCCTTGCCGGTCAATGTCGTACAAAAATTATTCAGACAATCCCAAACGCCAACAGAATTGAAGGACAACTAGTGATACGTCTCTGTACAGAGCATTTATATGTCTTGCAAGAGCTGTAGTGGGAGGTAACATTGAAAATGAGTTAGTGCGCATGGGGGCGGGCTCGCCATCACGTTTGACACATGCAGTACGTACAAAGATTACAGAATAAAAATATAAGATATTTCACTTGTCGCTACGTCCTCACTTGCATTTAATTTGGCATATTATACGGGACGTCCCCCGTCGAGCGCTGTTATTTTAGAACGGTGTTTATAAGTGGTTGTTCGTGTTTTATGTTTATGTTGTATATATTTATAATTATAATTTATTGAATAGTTATTGAAATATGAGCAAAAAATAATGTTGATATTTTTCTCTTCGATGGCAAAGCTTAAACACTGAATGTTTTGTAATATTTGTTGATACAAAATAACGGGAAAAATTAAAATAATATATTTGTATAATAATAATATCATATAATCAAGTACATTAAGCAAGATAACACGAAAAATTAACAGACTAATAAGAAGAATGCAAAGCCTGCTCGCATTTTTTAAAAATTTTTGCTGATATGTGTATCCAAAATTAACAATAATATTATAATAGTGTTTTTTTTTCTTATTAGAATTTAAGTGCCTCGACAACTATGGCCATTGGCACTGTACAAAAGACAAAAAGACATATTAATACATACATTATCTTAAAACATAAAACATGTAAAATACTCGGTAAAATATCACTAGTTTATATTTTGTGGTAGAGGTTAGTTGATTTCAGGAATTTCAATGTCTTTGGGATTTCAGCGGTGCAGTTTAAAAGCTCTTTCAGGTTTGGTGTTAGGTCTAGGCGCTTGTATGTAATGGTGTATTCCTGGCAGTCTGTGAGAATATGTTAGACGGTTAAAGAACTATTGCAGTGACGGCAGACGGAAAGGTTTTCAGAAGACATCAAGTAACCATGTGTGTATCTGGTATGGTTGATCCGCAATCGTCTAATGACAGCAGCTTCTCTCCTGGTTAGGAAATCGAGGGAGGGACAGCCGATTAATGGTTGTATGTCGTAAAGGGCTGTTTGGCTGTCTTGCCAAAAATTTTGCCAGGACTCCTTGACGGACTTTTTGAATAATTGTTTTATGTCATTTGGGAGCTGGAATGTTGTTGTGGTGGTGGAAGAAGAGGCTTCTTTAGCATGGTGGTCAGCGTTTTCATTGCCAGTAATTCCAATGTGAGATGGAAGCCAGATAAGACAGACTGTTACATCACGAGCTGAAAGAGTTTGATAGATGTCATGGATGTTTTGAACTATTGGATGGTCAGTAAAGATGGTATTGAGTGAATTAATTGAGGAAAGTGAATCGGTACAAATGGCGACGCGCTTGACAGAAGAAGAGATTTGCTTGAATGCTTGGAAGATGCTATACAACTCACCAGTGTGAACGCTACATGTTGAGGGCAACCGATAGGAACCTATTAGTTCGTGGTTGGTTGTGACGGAGCAGCCAACACCAAAATAAGTTTTTGAGGCGTCTGTGTAGAGAACTACATCATATGGTGTTTTTTCTAATATTTCCAAAAATGCTTTCTTTATAAGTATGTTGGGCGATTCATGTTTATTGAACTTGGTAAGGGAGGTATTGAATAGAGGAAGTTGTTTAGTCCAAGGAGGTTTGAAATGGAGGAGGTTTGAAATGGATAAAACCTGTCAATTGATTCAAATCGAAAATTTCATTCTATTTTTCACCCACCTTCTCCAATTCATATCCCAAACATTTTTCGAAATAATTAACATTTAAGTTAAACGTTTGTGATAAAGAATCCTATAATTTAAATATATATTTCTTAAAATACCCCTGTTTAGCTTAAAATAAAATAAGCTTTTCGAACTCTTCTGGTACCTACCCGTCTCGTTATTGACAACAAAAACGAGCTGTAAACATGATTTATAAGAGCGGCGTCCGTTTGGGACAGCAATATGAATCAAACCGCCCTGGAGTGAAAAATCTTATATTTTTATTCCGTAATCTCTGGTACGTACTTTCGGTCGTGAATGAATAAAAGGGTAAAATAGTACCAATGATTCAACAACATTAATTAAGCTTCCGTTTAATGAAGTTCATAACATTTTCTGGACATTAAATCAAATGGCAAGGTTGCATGTTATCTAATCTCCACACCACAACCTCCGTCTTCCAAATTGTTTTCTCCCTAAGCTTTGTAATTCATTATCTATTTCATTAATGTTCACCAGACCTTTTAGCATGCGTTCAGGAAAAGCTCCATTCTTGGGAATTCATTATTTCAAAAATTTATTTTCCTCTGCTTCTATCGAAATTCCCTAATGGAAAAGATTCCCATTTGAAACACATTTATTCTCGGCTTGAGAAGACAACGAACAATTCAAGAATTGTTCAGTGTTAAGAAGGAGGAGTATAAAATGTATTGGATACACTTGAATTACTGATGGATAAAATATTCCTTACTTTCAAACAACACAATACGTATGGTATAATTATTGAAATTGTGATAATAATTTTGACAGTAAGGGAAAATAAATCATACTTCAATAAATGGTTTTGGATACTGTTACTCTAGATCAAATAGAACAAATGTGTGATGCCTTCTTTAATTCATTCGAAATTAATTACAAAACATCAAATTCAATGTAAATACTAAATGATTCAACCTTCAGGTGAACTTCAACACGAATTGTTCATAAGGCAACATTACGTGTGGAAAATCAGATTAAATAATGTAATACTTGATAGAACTTGACCTGCTAAATTTAATATACACTGTGTTATCTATGAGATGCGACATAGGAATTCCTGTACAAAACTGTCAAACGCGAGATTTTTCACCAAATAGCGTTCATAAGATACAATAACAGATTTGGAAAGGTCGTTGGAAAATAAGTTCAAATGCACTTTCAATTTTCTCAAATTCGCTCTGGTTTGATAAGAAAATGTATGATTATGTTTGAAAAAGTAGTTTGAAAAATTTTTATGAGAGATAATTCTGAAATATGATTTTGGGTTTGGACACAGAAAAGTCATTGAACCTCATTATCTATCCTTGAAATAAGTTTAAACTACCATTGTGCACCAATTTGCCGGAGGTAGTTATACTGAGTTTTAATATCTATAATTTGAATAAATTGAACATAACATAGAGTTGTAATATTCAATGTATTCAACACATGAGCATTGAACGATATTAACAATATTGTGTAGCATCAACAGTTCCCAATTCCCTCTGGTCCGATAAGGATAATTGACATTGCTATTGGTATCACGAGAAATGACCAATCCATCAGTGTTTAACCGTGAGCATATTGATTAAACGACAAAATATATTAAATAAGCTGCTAATGTGAGCAGAAATTATATAAGATGTCGAAGATAATAATTATGATGTTTTTGAAAATTACTTTTCAAAGAACAGACACTGCTCACTATAACAACTACTTCTCTGGTTATTTGCACATGTAAGTTGAACGGTGTTGGGATATCTGCGCAACCAACAACAACCAACCATTCTGGTTTACAATTGGAAGAAGTAACATCACTTGTAGACTGGTTTTGTCGTATCATCAGTACATCGGGGCATGTCTGAGAACTAGTTGCTGCTTTTTAGTGAAAGGTCTCTGTTCTGGAGTTCTGTCTCTGGAGTAGCCTAGGTTTGTACTGTGGACTATATACATGAAATAATGTTAATACTTCATGGATATAAACTTCTCCAATCCAGTATCTTCTTTCACAGTTTCAATACTGTTTATTTTGTCTATATGAAATTATTAGTATGATGCCATTTGTCAATAGGAGTACAGCTAAACTGCTGACTCAAACCAAAAATTCTTTCCACATATTTGGAACTACTTCAATGTATTGGTACGTCTAAAGTTCCTGCACCTTTAAGAATAAGGTTTTCATAAATTGGAGCATCTTTAGGACCAAATTTGTATAACAATATTGGTATTAAAGGCGCAGAAACTGTAGTTAACTGGAATTAAAATAATTACGAGACTGAAATTATTGATATTCAACATTATATGAGAACATCTGAAGATGAAACAATGGAAAACTTATAAAAATTTGTTTGTGTACAGGTGCTGAACCAAATCTTATCCCTCGAGCTGATTACGATGGTATTGGTATTGGTATATGAGACACAGATTCTGTAAAAATTATTCTTAGAATGGAAAAAACCAAAAAAATGCAATTGTTATTGTTTTGCTGCGTCCGAGTTGATTCATAAAATTAAAAATACAGAAATCTATAAGATTATCAAAGACAAACATATATAGGCTATAGGCATATGACACTGAAAAATTGGGGTAGGTACTAATAAGAAGACATACATCTGGAATCATCTAAAACTGTCATCTAAAAGTTGAAAACTGCCTGGAACAGGAAAAAAGTATGAGAAGCGGGACAATTAACATTAATTAGTCGGTTCTTGAAGTATGAGAGACTGGAGCTCTGTGTTCTAATAGTGAGAAGTTGAATATTGGAAGTTGAAGCTATAGAAATCAAGAAAGTTGTTTTTTTCTTTTTGTTTATGAAAGGCACATCCTCAGTACAGGTTCGACGTAAGATTTTAATTAGTTTTTTTTGACAATAAAACATTTTTCTGATAAAAGTAACTCACAAAATTTATCTATAAATACTGAACATGCTCCGATTAAGTAAGATCTCAAAATTGATCATCAGTGCAGCATCCTCAATATCCTGATTGGTCCTAACTTGGAAAAACCAATAAAACCAAGGTCTAAAGCAAATCAAAAATTTCATTCAATACTAAAATCAAGAGTTAAAAATCACAGAGTGTAGCTAACGCAATTTTAAGAGGCAAAGTGCTGCTTGTCTACTCGACAAAAAAAGCTAAAATGTACTTGAAGATCCTGTGAAATATGTTTTTTTATCCTATTGAAACTTGACAGATATTCGGTCAATACCTGAAATTGTATGAGCAGAAATAGAAATTATCTCAAGAGTAGCTCCAAATTGGAAATATAAGTGATTCCATTTTTTTGTACAGTCGTATAGGATGAAGCTTCTACTTTTCAGAAATATCTAGTTTTATAGCAATTTGACTGTCCTTAAGAAACAGATTATCTTTAAACTCGTTAACTACAGTAATTCCATGCATTTTTGTGAACTTCTGAACTTGTCATGACATCAAGAAGAAGCTTCAATCGATAAGCTTCAGAAATTGAAAAAATGTAAAGCTTCGTGAAGCCTTCTTGAGCAACCAACCCATAAAAGAAGACAAAGTGACAACTAGAAATTCAAAGAAATACAATAAAAGAAAAAAAATTCAGTTTAATAGATGGGGCTTCCACTTGATGTAGATCCATACTAAATTATGGAATAAAACAATTTAATTTGTTGAAATCTACATAATATTGAACTTAGAGTTGTGACGCGTTTCGCTTTCTCAAACAAGTAGAGGTATAATGGAACATTTTTAATTTATACAGTGCCTCAATATCTGAAATGGCTCCACTGATGATGTCCTTAATGAATATTGTCCTGATCTTACTATTTTGCCCCATCCTTACTTCCTCCATTATCACGAAGTGTGATGGAGCAAGGCCAAATCAGGCTTCTAGTGCTGCCGTTGGCGTGCTTCTCATGCACCCTGCAATACTGAGACAAGCAAGTCTTTGCACCTTGCCAAGTCTCATCATTGCAGCTTTTGGTTTTTATTCCCATGTAAATAGATTATCATATTATTGTCAATATCCGTAAAATTCAGTATCAAGGCATTGTAAAAATTAGAAAAAAAAAGTTCATCATAACTCCACTCGTTTGAGAAATCCACTGTGTTAGCGAAATGCATCACAACTTTAAGCTCAGTATAATGATGATTTCAACAAATTAAATTGTTTCATCTCATCATTCAAAAAATTCAGTTGTTAATTATCTCACAACCAATTAAATTAATTATATCAAATGTTTCAACTGACAATGTCTATATCGTCATTGCCAAAAGCAATATTTAGGTAATGCAATTTGAATCCAATTCAACGCGTAATATTGAAAAAAAAATTTCTAGATATATTTTGCAGGCGAGGTCCTTAAAGAGGATCTCCACACAAGTCGACGTACACTAATAGTGTATATAACTTTGGATTTTAGGACGAAATGGGTTTTCCCTATCACGAATTCCTTTATGCCTTCCAAGGAAGAAGGAGACGATGTGCAGAGCATACATAATCTATCCTTTCTGACGTCCCGCATCACTTTTGACACTAACTCGACATTTAACATATTCTGCTCATTTTTTTTGTCGATGCCGACATATGTGTCGAACCGGACGTGAATGCTGTAACATTTATTTATTTTTGATCCTTGGGATAAGTCAATATTCAACAGGTATCATTTCAATTCGACTTCACAAGCATTATAATATGAATTTTGTGGTCTACCCGATAAAATT
>CAJUYI010002671.1:0-28477 GCA_910591695.1 Galerucella pusilla | reverse complement strand
GAGAAGAGAAGAGAAGAGAAGAGAAGAGAAGAGAAGAGAAGAGAAGAATGATTGTTTTATTTTAGAATTAACCGGTAAAACTTGGCTATTTTACTTTAACCCCAAAAAGGATATCCCGAAAACTGAGCGAATGATTTTGTTGACGCGAAAAGGACCAATTAATTAGCATACAAGATCGCCTGATTTCAATCCATATGTGATTTTTGTTAGTGGGTTATTTAAAATCATTAGTTTATTATGTGTCTATAAAAAATTTTATTCAGCTGTGGAAAAGAATAGTGTTGTTGAAACTCAAAATGATCCCAGAATTTCTTCAAGAGTTGTACAATTCTTAGTCGTCGTGTATGTAAAATATTTTTGTAGTTGATACGACTTTATAATTGATATTTGAAAATAAATCATCATCCGGCTCAGTTATTACAAAAGTAATCTCGATCAAAGCAGTTGAATTAATTATTGTTTCGAAAAAATATCATCTGTTTGCTGTCGCTGCAAGTCAATAAATACCATATATATCCTGTGATTCGCAATTAAAATTGGGATGTCAACCGAAAGCCTAGTGACAAGGTTAGTTTTTCGATCGTAACAAATATCAATTTGAGTAACGTCAACAGCTATAAAAAATTGTGTTGTTTCTTGTTAAAAATCTGTAATTGGTTTGTATCTATTCTCAGGAAAACCAATCAGTCAAATTAATCTTTAAAAAAAGGAACTGCACCTGTCCTTTGAGTGAGCAATAAATCAATTTTGACGATGACAGATCATTTTTGGACTTTTTAAATATATTGTTCGGGAAAAAGGGACTAAAGTTAGTAATTATAATACATGGGTTCTCTTTTATATTTTGCTTATAGAGCTAGAGTTTTTTGACACCAATTGATTTTAATTGCTTTCTGTTCTTCCGTCAACAGATGCGGTATCCAACGAGAAACTAACTTTTTCACAGAAATCTCTTCATGTAAATGTCTTGACCTGTGGTCTCTGGAATGCTTAATGTTGCTCTAATTTCACGATATATTATGAAATTTCGATCTTACTATTTCGCGAAAATTTACTCAGCTCAATTCCACTTTTCGACTGACTCATCAACTTTAGAAACGGATTAGAAGATTAGATACAGCTTTAAAGGAAGCAGTCTGAAACATATATATACTTTGGCAAGTTTATCTGAAACCGTGAAAGGAATGCAGTCGAAAACATTCGACATTGCCACATTTAACTATGAAAAAACTGAAGTGCTTACTATGTAGTGATAATAATTAGAAAAGGGTCTTTTTATTATCAACAATATTAAAAATATGATTAAACGTTAATTTTATAATGTACTTGTTTCCTTGGATTTATTCTATTAACATTATTTTTTCAATTTATGAATATTCAAAGATGAACACTTTTCCAAATATGTTATGGGCTTTTTGAAGCTCTGGCAGAGTTGTACGAAAACCATAATGCCAACACCTCCGAATTACATAATTGGTGATTTGTATCGACCAGCTGACTTCTTATTGGCAAGCGCGTGCGTGAGATCTTCCCTCTCACTTCGTCAGTTGACTGATATTGATTTATCCAGTGGCGTTATTATCTGCGTTAACTAAACATGACAGTTAATTTTGACATTTGATATATTATTAATATAATTTTTCCACTATAGGATATTTACGATAAAAAGACGATGATGTCTTTTTAGTTACTTATTCTTATCCTCAACAGCCAGGGCAATTTGCAGCTAGCGGGTTATCAGATCAACTGGTAAAATTCCCCAGTTTGTTTTGACATTTATTGACATACATAAATGTCAAAGGAGATGGTAACATCTTTGTTAAGCTATTTTAGCGAGAATGCCTAAATGGAGGCCCGCTTCTCTCGCTTACTGCTGCAAGAGACGTGAGTAATAGTATTCGCTGTTTGTATTAATTAATATTAATATTGTTACATATTTAAAGGTAAATGTCAATCTAACATCAGATTGACTTTTCTAGCAATTTTAACAGAATACCTATCTTGTAAAACTGAATTAGGTTAGGAAATGAAGCTCTAAAAATGGCAGAACCTCCCAATTTTTTTGTCCAGCATCGATTTGCAAGAAATTTGTGATTACTCTCATCCTCTAGTTCATTTGTTGTACGCTAAAATGCTTCATTTCCTATACTAAATATAGCCAATTCGGCATGTGCGCTAATGACCCATCATTACGCAACAACCAAATTAGCCGGGTGTAGTTAACTTCACTATCCAGTGTTGTTCTAACTACAAACTATAGTGGTTGTTAAACAATGTCAAATAAATTACCCGAAATTAATTCTGTTCACAACATTCATTGTGACTGTTTGAAATTTAATGGTAAAGTACGTGTTTAATAAACTCAACCAACACTTTTAAATTAGCTAAAGGCGAATAAGGGACGATTTATCGATTTCAAAATACAATTTTGATAAAAGAATTTATTACAGGACACGGTGGTGTACAGGATTTATTACAGGACACGGTGGTGTACCTATTTCAAATGTCGCAATCATACCTGATGTGTTGACAGTTTTACATGTTCTGCTATTCACTGATTGGCATTGCTGCAGGCATTGCTGAAGGCTATCAGCAATCCTACCACGAAATCTAGACTGGTTAAAAACTGCAAAGAGTCCCTTAATAAGCTGGCAAGAGACAACACAGTGTCTCTAGTATGGGTGCCGGGACATGAAGGGACTGCTGGTAATGAATTGGCGGACCAGCTAGCTAAACAAGGCTCTAAAGGAGACTTTATAGGTCCGGAACCGTTCTGTGGAATCACAAAGGATTACATAAGAGGGGAAATCCGGAACTGGCTAGACAAAGAACATCAAATTAAATGGAGGTTGACAGTAGGTCATCTTCACACAAAAAGTCTACTGAAAAAGGTAAACAAAGAACTCTCAACCAGTTTATTGAAACTGAGCAAGAGACACTTGAAGACAGTAACCGACCTGGTTACTGGACATTGCACTCTAAGGAAACATTTGTACAGAATGGGAATAGTCAGTGAACCTTTCTGTAGGAAGTGCGAACTAAGGGATGAAACACCTATTCATATATTCTGCTCATGTAAGAACTTAGAAGGACTCAGACAGAAGCATTTTGGAGAGGAAACTATACAACCATCAGAACTACTTAAAATCCCCCCAAATAAGCTAGTGGCCTATATAGAGGACACGAAACTTTTGGAGTGGAAGTAGATAACATTGGGAATGGTACAATGACTTAGGTCAGGTGCCCGGGCTGTTGAGCACAACCCAAACGTTTGAATGAATGAATGAATGAATGAATGAATGAATGAATGTTCTGCTATGTGAGAGAATTATCGGAAATTGGTCAATGATATACAAAATATGAAAGTAGGCCCTTTTGAATAATATAATAGTATATTATACACCAAGGTGGTGAAGACTATTATTATTGACCGAGCACCAAAATTATTTCGCGAGGGGCTTTGCTACGAGCGGAATAAGGTGCGCGGTTTGTAAATGGACTCGATAATTTCATCAACGAATATCATAGATCAGTGGAGCAATGAAAATCAGAGCATTTATCAACAACGAATAACATTGATGTAGGTATGTAATGTGACAATCCAGCCTTTCATAATGCATGTAGCTATATAGATACATTATGTTTTTATTATGCATCTTCAGGTTCCCTTATTGTTTGTTTATAATAATATTTTATTTATGTTTTTTTTTCTTTACATGTGTGACTACTCATTTTCAGGTCACTCTCCTTGTTCATGTAATGTATGTACGAAGGAACAATAAACCTATTATTATTATTATCATTCTCAGTCAATGGCAGGAGGAATTGCAATGGTGAGAAACCACTAGCAATTTAGTTGAAACATTAAACCAAACTTGTAAATAGAATTTTGGAAATTTTGTTCATATGGTCTATTCAGATACCAGCATAAAAGATTCCACTTCCGAGTTCTCTACGTTGTGGTTGCAATGTAATTTTAGGAAGATTTTTCGACTTAACTTCCCCGGACTGCGAGCAATTTTTTAATTTCTATCACGACTTGCTAATTTTATTGTGTAATATCTTATATAAAGAGATAAAAAATAGCTTTCTTTCATTTATTAAAGCAGAAATATTAAAAAAGAAATATTAAACTCCTCAACTCCATAGCTAGTAGTGGAAAAAACATCTTTGAATTCATTTTCGGGAGTACACACCGCGAACTCTATATTTGAGTCGTATAAGGAAAATACAATGACTGTTCGATAAGATTAGTTGTATTTATGGCTAGAAATTAGTTCAGAATTATCTCCATAACTTATCAAAGGGGTCGAAACACTCGAAACAGTCAAATTCCATTTTTTTGTTAAATAAGATAAACTCTTGAACTTGGAAATCACAGATTTAGCGGTACATATTTGCTAATAATAACAGAATGTACACACAGAAAATGAATATTCAATGACACTGAAAAAAATTATGAAACAATTCAAAAGAAAATGTGTCTCCATCCACTGGTCAGTGATATTTCCAGTTGCTAATAGGGACATAAAGCAGTTCTTCAAATATATCACTTATCCTTATCCGTATACGTAACGTAACGGAGATACGTGATTAATCAAAAAGAAGTATAAAGCAAATGCGTTCGTAACGTAACCATACATGTGTTTTAATTTTTAACCTAAAAAATAGTGAGTACTATTACCTTGACATCTACTGAAAAATAGTATTTCTTAAAGTGACCTTTCGCGTTTCTTGGTCGTTTGGTCGTTGAAAAACGCGAACACGAAACACAATAAAGCAATACGTACTTTGGGTACGTGTGACGGATTGATACGTTTCATGTAACGAAACGTAACGTAAGGTAACGTATCGCTTCTGCACATGCGCGTTGCGATACGTATACGGATAAATGGTGATTTTTAGAACTGCTTTAAGTCCCTAATACCTCAAGATTTCTGTCGTTGCCAGTGAATCTCCACACGGAGAGGTAGCATCCCTGTTAATGAAGAGTATGGAGGCTGACGTACGCCTCTGTGGTTTGACTGACCTTGGAATATCCTGCCAAGGATATGCCGATGATATTGTCTTAATATAGCAGAGTAGGCGAGTGGGACTAAACAGCAACCCCACCAAAACCACCTCAATAGCGCTTCACTAAGAAATAAAATCTAAAACCCGTTAAACTTGATGAGAGAGAGATTGAATGGAGGAAAGATTAGGTTAGGGTGTGGTGAGTGGGTCTATTGAGGCCCTCAACTGCGACTAGCAAGAGTCTATTGTTTTTCACACCTATTCAGAATTCACCAAAGCCGATTAGTTTATTTGGTGAATGATATTTATGGTTCGAGGGTGAGAGAGATCCTGCCAAAGATCGGGTACTTGATTTGATCCACTGTGCGGCATGCACAAATTATATGCTTTGCTGTTTCATCATCTTCAACACAGAGAGGTCTTGCTGGCTATAGCCTGATATTTGTTTGGAAACATTTTCTGAAGGATGTATAATGAATGAGCCAATCCTAGTAGGCATATTGTGTCAGAAATCTGAAGCTTTTCTTGCTGTCTGGGTTTGTTTGGCAAAACTTATTGCGATGCCAATTGTAGTTTCTGGTCCGATATAAGACAGAGCGGCACCCTCACTTGTAAAAGAATCTGCCTTCACATTTACCTCCATGCCAGAATGGGCAAAGATCCAGACCAATGATACTATTGAGTTCTTCTGCTGAGGAGAGTCTTTTTGGCAGTCTAAAACCAATGTTGAAGTTATAAGGTGAGAGCAATGAGCTTTCAAAGCCGCTTGGCTTCTAGATATTTTTATTGTTCTATGTGTGATATTGACAGAGTTAGGTACGGTTCTATCACCTCTGGTCAAAAGTGATGGTTTGTCAACCACTGGTCAGGTGTTGACCTTGAGGTTAAGAAAAAATGTGTTCTATCATCATGTGTCAGCTACTTTTAACCAGTGGTTACCTAACATCGATAGTTTTCGTGAATGTACTATTAGTCTAGGAGGAATCGGCGCATGAGTACCGAAAACTATTCCACCTCAATTTTTTCATGCAATCCTCTTCAAATTGTCCTACTGATGATATAAATGCAACCCGGTGCCATATTGTTTAAACCGAAATTGTTTAAACAATTGCAAGGAATTGTTATTTTTCAACCGGACAAATTTTTTTTATATTTTTTATTGAAATACCAATAAAAAAGGTCCTATGACTTTTCACGATAAAGTTGATATTTCCAAAGTAATGAATTCGAAAAATCTCAAATGTGGGTTTGGCAGATTCTTTTCAAATGTAAAAGGGCATATTTTGATAGAAAAATGTTTTTCAATTTTTGATCCAGTGGTGTACATTTGGAATAATATGTTACCTCTCCCCTCCCATTTTTTACGCCACTGACATTGGAAGCAATTTTTATTCATTTTGTATTCCTCAATGATTTTCACGTGAAAAACGAACAACCTTTACGTATCAAAAAATTTGTAGTTTTCAAGATATTTGAAGATTTCATGAAGTCTGCAAAATCACTTTTTAATAATTAATTTAAAAAAAAAATTTCTTGTATTTTTTTTAATAACTACCAAGTATCAATATGTAACAGGAACTAATTTATGAAACAGCAATGCATCTAAAAAATTCGGAGAAGATTGTTGAAAATATTTATCCCAACTAGTGATTTTATTTAAAAAAAAAACAAAGAATCCATGCAGCTACAGCAATTATTTCCGGCAATCGTCGGTCTTTCCAAGGTATGCGATTTTCAATGAGAAAACGTTGCAAACTTTGTATAAATGTGAATGGACAAAGTTTTGGACATCTCTTGTAATTTGTTGACTGCTTAATTCTTTTGTTAATAAAATCACAAGTTTGGACAAGTATTTTCAATAATCTTCTCCGAATGTTTTAACTGAATCGCTGTTTCATAAATTAGTTCCTTTCACATATTCCAACCGTAAGTACTTGGTAGATATTGAAAAAAAAATTTTAAAATTAATTATTAAGAAGTGATCTTGTAGACCTCATGAAATCATTAAGTATCTTGAAAGCTAAAAAATTTTTGATACGTAAAGGTAATTCGCTTTTCACGTTAGGAATTGAGGAATACAAAATTGAATGAAAATTGCTTCAAATGTCAGTGGCGTAAAAAATGGGAGGGGAAAGGTAACATATTCTTCCAAATGTGCACCACTGGATCAAAAATTGAAAAACATTTCCCCATCAAAATATGCCCTTTCACATTTAACAAAAACCTGCCAAATGTCAAATCAATTTATTCATCCATTTTAAAGTTATCAAAAAATTGAAACATTAGATTTTACAAAACCCTGTAATTCGAAAAGTAAAGCGACTGGACCCCTCAATCCTTATACCATTTAGTCCAATTTTAAGAGAGGTATCTACATGCAAACGTTGTAGGTGTCATTTGAAAACACCCTGTATTTTTCATGTGTCGAAAGTACCCAAATTTGAGATTTTTCGAACCTTAAAAAATTCATTACTTTGGAAATAGCAACTTTATCGTGAAAAGTCAAGGGGCCTTTTTTATTGGTATTTCAATAAAGAATAGAAAAAAAATTTGTCCGGTTGAAAAATAACAATTCCTTGCAATTGCTTAAAAAATTTCGGTATAAACAATATGGCACCGGGTTGCCCCATGGCAACATGCATTTATATCATCAGCAGTATATCAGTGATATATCATCAATTTGAAGAGGATTGCATAAAAAAATTGAGGTGGAATAGTCTTCGGTACTCATGCGCCGATTCCTCCTAGACTATATCCTTTATAAAGATATTGTACAAAATTTGATTTTCCCGCCTAAAAATTGCATATAAAAGTTCAACTGATCTGTCATTAATTATATAAAAACATTCCCAACAGGTGGATAGGTGTTTCGTTGAAAATATATATTTTGTATAATTATACTCTTATATTGTTCTCAAACCTCGTTTTCTTTGTATTTGTATTTGTGGCAACATCAACAACTCGAGAAACTAAGTCTAAATCTATGGTCTAAATCATGTCTAAATGACAATTTTTTTATCATTGATCTGGCAGGAGTAGTTTGAAACGTCAAAACTTTTATTCGAACAATATTTAACAATGTCAAATTTATAAATTAAAATGGAAAGTGCCGTTGGTATTGTTTGAAATATTAATATTTCGATTTTTCAAATCTTAGGAAATGATATTTAAATTAATACTATTCACAGAACTCAATAAGGATGAACTTCCATCAAAATACAAATTAGTTTATGCTTTTCTCATTTCCATGACAACGCAAGGTATACATCATATACGTCACGAATTCAACCATTTGACATTTAGTTCTTATTTCCATTTCTTGTTGTTGTAGTAGTTATAGACCAGTATTTATAATTTCAACGTACACCAATAAAAAAAAATAGCGTAAAGTATTCGTGGAAAACTGGTCTTTAAAACACTTGCTCCATATATACTATTATACTTTAATATATATACTTTAATATACTATTTTTACAGTGTAAAGTTGACTTATTGAACTTTTGATTAATATTAATCAATTAAATCAACCGAATTCCTAATATAAGTCAGCGCGACTACCCATCAAGTATTGTATATTAATTTCGATTTGTACAGTTTTTGATCCGAAAATGAAATTTGTTGTGTTTTTATTTTTGTTGTCGGTGGCAATTGTCAACTCGATGGGTAAGTAAATCAGCGTAAATTCAATCATAAACCACCATACTTCATATAAAAATGAAATTTGGTTGAATCAAAATTAACTGAACAGTAAAAATTGAATTCAAATTTTTTCATTCATTTCAATAATTTTTTGTCCAGTTCCAATATTTATTTCCTATTGATTTTGCATAAAGTTCAAATGAATATGGTGATATACAGGGTGGCAAAAAAATTGCATTTCACTCTTAACATTCTGAGGAAACATTTAAAGATCAAATGCTGTTTATTTGTCTCGTTACCTCGCTACAGGTCCCCTATTCGATTCAGGTTATCGATGGCAGAGCGATATTCACCTGACGGGCGACAAATAGTGTGGGGAGGGACCGGAGAACGACACCCTCAACCCTCAACGTTGATTCTCTCTTAGAGTTTAATTTGGCGGTAGAAGAGTACTGGTGTGGGGCGGCATTTCTTTGCAAGCTCGTTCAGGGCATCCTACACTTCAAAGGGATATTATTAACGCTAGATTCATTAGAGAATGTTTACATGCATTTTATCTTAACGCATGACATGGGGTGGCAATTGTCTCTATTATGTAAAGTTCATCTTGTACTGTATAGTTCTCCTGTTATACACTGTGTTATTCATAAGATGCGACATAGGGATTCCTGTACAAAACTGTCAAACGCGAGCTAACTTTTTTACCAAATAGAGTTCATAAAGAATAATAACAGATTAGGAAAGCTTGTTAAAAAATAAGCTCAAATGCACTCTTAATTCTCTTCGTAGGGAATAGCCAGCAGGGTGAGGGCACGGAAAATTTAAAAGTTAAACCTGAAGTATGGCGGTTCAATTTGCCGCTGTGATGAAATTTTTTTCTTTTTAAGGGCGCAAAATCTTTATTGACAAGTAAATGTCACTTACATTCCTTATGTCTTATAGTCTAAATAATAATTATATTTTGTTTGTTCTACAGAAGTAATAAACTGGCTAGATCATGAGCTGTATCCTTGCGTCGTATGTTTGTGTCATGCCCGATCAGGATGTTGGCTTCGGCAAAATTGTGCTCGATATTCAATTTCGGAAAATTATTGGAGAGAAGCTGGAGCATTAACTGTAAATCCAGGTGAAATTACAGATCTGAACGCTTACAGACGATGTATGGCAAATGAAAATTGTATAGTTGGAACCATCATTCAATATACAAAGAGTTTTGGAAAAAAGGTGAGTACTTATATAGAGTGTTCCAGAACTCCGTACAAAAGTCTTGGGAGATAATAAAGTGACTAAATTACCAATGGATAAGTGGACCTAGGAAGAAACTGTCTCTTAGCATTGGTCGGTACACAACTGTGCTTAAAGCAAAGACGATTGTCGCTCTAGCATGCATTGATGAAAATATTGGAAGAGGATATACCGGACAAAAAATTAAAATTTTCACTGACAGCCAGGCTCTGCTTAAAGTTATTAGCAATCCAACAACCAGGTCTAAACTGGTAAAAACTGTGAATAATCCCTTATCATGCTGGCAAGAGACAACTAAATGTCTCTAATATGGGTGCTGGCACATGAGGGGATTGCAGGTAATTAAATAGCAGATCAGCTAGCTAAAGAAGGCTCTAAAGGAGCCTTCACAGGTCCGGAACCGTTTTGTGGAATCACATAAGAGGGGAAGTCGGGAACTGGCTAGTTAAGGAACACCAACTCAAATGGAGGCTGACACAAGGACACCTCCATACTAAGAGTCTACTGAATAAGTTAGAAGGCTGTTGAAACTGGGTAAGAGAAATTTGAAAACAGTTACCGACCTGGTGACTGGACACTGTACCCCGATGAAGCATCTGCACGGGATGGGCAAAGTTAGTGAACCTATGTGCATAAAATGTGAACTCTGCGATGAAACACCTACTCACATACTCTGCTTCTGTGAGAACTTACAAGGACTCAGACGGAAGCACTTTAGAGTGGAAATAACACAACCATCACAACTACTGAAGATTCCTCCAGATAAACTGGTGGCCTATATAGAAGACACGAAGCTTCTGAAACGGAAGTGGGTAGATAACATGGGCAATGGTACAAAAATTAAGTTCAAGTGTCTGGGCTGTTGGGCCCAAACCGAGCATATGAATGAATGAAATGACTAAAAGTGATTATAGTACTTTATATAAAAAATGTATTCATTAAGGAGCTATGTGGCTATAAAGTTAGGAATTAAAAATTGTTTTTTATCTTTTTGTCGTAATAAACAAGTCTACACTAAACTTGTGGAATAAACTACTGGTTGATGCGGACATTTTTTATTATATATATTTTTTCACTTACAAATGCAACATTTCACTTTAGAGATTTTACTCCAGGATGCTTGATTGACGAATAAAATTTTAGAAAACTAATCGTTACAATATATTGAAGGTTTGTTGACAATAATAATTATTATGTTTTTAAATTGCAGGATTGCAACTGTGACGGTGAATTTAACTGCAAAGATCTGGCTGCTATTCACTTGAAGGGTGGAGATTGTGAAAGACCGCAATACGGACAAGTATACGCTCGAAGATTCAATGAATGTGCTACCGAAATTGGTGTCAAACATATGTTATCACAAGAGGGAGATAGTAATTGTTTGAAAGCACCTGTGTACTGAATACATTCAAATGTTACAGTGTAATATAAAAATAAATATGTTTTATTAATGATACCACAAGTGTAAAATCGTGATGTGACTAATTTGAATTAAGTAGTATACAGTGTGACCCATTTTGTTTGAAAGCACCCCTGTAAAATCCGCATTTCTCAACCGATTTTGATTTAATTTTTTTTTGTTAGATTCAGTATTAAAAACAGTATTTTGGCACAAATGTTCATAGCCTAATTATTACTATTTTCAAAGCCCTCTATGTTAATTTTTCTTTGCCAAAAAAGACAAAAGTACATTAGGCATTTTTTTAAAGATAACTATACCACTGAATATAGAATCATCACAATTGTAAGCTACCAAAATTTTATAAAAAAATTTTATTAACGACAAAGTTATTACAACATGAATCTGGAAAAAGTGGTATTTTCATTAATTTTTTACGTAGAATGTGGACAAATTTTTAAAATGGCAACTTGGTAAACAAAAACTAGGACTCCAACATATTGCACAGTGAAAATCCGAAGCCGATAACTTAACCCGCTCTCTAGTTATAGCTTCTGAAAGTAATGTAAAATTGTGCTTAATAATTTGGATTGTTTACAAAGTAGTATATGACAATAAGGTCATTGAAACTTGCCTGCAATTTTTTTTAAATAATTTTGGTCACTGCTCCAGTCTCAATAAATACTTTTTTTAATTGTGTGCACTACAAAGCAGCAAATACGGCGATCTGGATGTCTCCGATTACCTATTTCTATTACTTCTCGTTCACTTCTGTCATTGTAACCACAAAAAAGTACAATTTCAACTTAGCCTTGAATAGTTAAATAGTTGAATATTTGGAACATTTTTTTTTCTTATTCTTTTGGGAATCAAACCACAATAATGTTTTTCATTTTTTATTTCGACGTTTCGGTAGTGTTCCAGCTACCGTTGTCAAGATTAACTAGTAATAAAATTAATAAAATAAATTTTGGTCCCTATCTGACACAACGAAAAAATATGATAACTAGACAATCAATAATATTGTGGTTTGATTCCCAAAAGAATAAGAGAAAAAAGAATAAGTAATGACACAAGGAACTTACAGAAGATATTGGAACATTTAGTACTCACTACTTCATACAAATGTTACTTACTGGCAATGAAATTTCAAAATAGAAGCCTACTTGCGACTGGTTGATTTCATTTTGTTAATAAATGAAATTATTAAGCACACTTTTACATTACTTTCAGAAGCTATAACTCCAGAGCGGGTTAAGTTATCGGCTTCGAATTTTTACTGTGCAATATGCTTGAGTCCTTGTTTTTGTTTACCATGTTGCCATTTTCAAAATTTCTCTACATTCTACGTAAAATATTACTGAAAATACCACTGTTTCCAAATACATGTTGTAATAACCTTGTCGTTAATAAAAAATTTTTCATAAAATTTTGGTATAGTTAAAATAATAGGTACCCTTCTTGGTGTGCGTCATCGATTGTGACGTATATCCGGGTTTTCGGCATGTCGTTTATTTTTATGCTATTTTGACATATAGCTAACCTTAAATTTGATAAATAAAATCATCAGGATTGTATTTGGCCAAATTAGAAAATTCTATGCCATTAATAATTACCAGCTTTTTTTTCTAACTGAAAATCCTTGAGAACTTTCAAAATACTGATGTTTTTCCGTGTATTCATGCATATTTTTGTATTATTCATATAAATAAAACAATAATATTAATATTCACTTTACATAAATAATAATTGACCGTAAACAACAAAGTACAGACCTATCAAGAACTGTCAGAGTGACAGTAGAAAAAGACGTAAGACTTATTGCCGCTACGAAAGTAACGCCTTAATAGTATTTTAAACTCTCGATTGATAGGTTAAGCTTGAGCGTAATCTAAACATCAACCAATCAAATTTTTGTAAGTCAAAGATTAGGGTTAACGTTTGTAAAACATTCAAACGGATTGATTGATTGATTAGGATTAATCACAGACCTGCCTTTTTTTCTATTTCTTCCTAGGTATTGTGTTAGAAAGACATTAACAATCGATGACGCACACCAAGAAGGGTATTATTTCAACTATAGTTTACATTTGTGATGATTCTGAATCCAGTGGTTAAAGTCATATTTGAGAAAGTAAGATGCCCAATATACTTTTGTCTTTTTGGCAAAGAAAAATTAACACAGAGTGCCTTCAAAATAGTAATTAAGCTATGAAAATTTGTGCCAAAATACTGTTTTTGATACTGAATCTAACAAAAAAAAAATTAAAACAAAATCGGTTGAAAAATGCGGATTTTACAGGGGTGCTTCCAAACAAAATGGGTCACACTGTATGAATCTGACAACGCCGCGTAAAAGCAGCGAATTTCTATTTTACAGCGTTGCAGTTTAGTTTTTAAGTAACTTACATCCTTACCATTTGTAACCAGAATACGCTAAAACCGGTCTACAAGTGATTTTGTCCCTTCTAATCACAAGCCAGAATAGTTGGTTATATCCTGCAGATATCCCAACCCCGTTTAACAGTGTAAGTCAATGTCTGCCGTGGCATATAACCAGAGAAGTATTTCCTGCTTATTAGTGCTATTTAAAAAGACGTTTAACTATTATCTTTGACATACACCTTCTTTAAGTTCTTTGTTAACTTGGTGTAATTCAACTGCATCCCGTTTTATTTAGCTAACTCAACTATAAACAGGATGAGAACAGGCTGACAGGGTACAAAATTTAAATGTGACGCTAATTCTGATAATAATAAGAATGACAATATAAAATGTAAATAATATAATGAAGTAATGAATAGCTGCGGCTTCCAATCAACTTGGATTAAACTACAAAGACGATACGGCCCTAAATTAAATAAAGACGAATTTTGTATTTGATAAAAAAAACGTCAAGATGGGATAACTTGAGCGGAAAAATATGCTGCTTCGGATGAAATAAAAAGGAAGATTAATGCTAATGCGCCCGCAGCTTTACATAGAAACATCTCCAATCGATCTTCTAATTGTGCTGAAAAAATCTGAGTGTTTCTTTTCGTAATCGAAACTTTTTTAAAACTTTAGAATCGAATAGAATAATCTTGTCTGGGAATTATATTCTTAGGAACACCAAATTCAATTAGTCCCATTTTGTTTGATGCTATATAAGTTAACATCTCTATATTTTGATAATTTGTTCCTCTTCTATCCAGTAGTCTCCTAGGTTTTGTACCCTCGTACTGTGAATTGCTGTGCTGTGCTAAGGTAGAATGACGGAAGATAGAAGAGGTAAAACCAGTGCTAAAAGGTGGAGAAGGCGTTAAGCAGAGAAGAGGAAGACCACGAAAAAAATGGTTGGAAGGGGTTAGGAGAGACCCGAGACCGTGCTTCGGAGGGTTGGATGAGAGAGGCTGGAAGTGATTCGCCCCTAATCTCTCATACAAGTCTCCGTGGAGGGGTTGTCCTACCCGACACGGCGCGTCCCAATGGCTGATAGGGTGTTTCCAGAGGGAGTGGGTGGTCAAGGAACTCGTGCTCTTCGAGCTGTAAGGGCCTCATGACCGACCAACCCTCGGGATAAGCAATAAATAAGGCTCCAGTATGGGAAACCGAATAGTTGCTCGCGGATGAAAGGGAATAGAGTAGTAAACCTCGATAAAAAAACCAGCAGCATAGGGGAGGCAGCTATGTTGTGTGATAGTAGGCAGCGGAGGTCACTGCGTCCGGAGGCAACCGTGGCAGAAAGCCTAGAGGAGTAAACCTCGATAAAACAATCCGTAATCTACGTTGTTAGCAACCGTGACAATGGATGTATGGCTGCACGAAAGTCAGTCAGTAACGGTGCCCGGGATACCTGGTGAGCTCCCGGAGTACCCAGCCTTACTACCACAAGCGGGGCTCTGTGGTGGTGGACATTCAATTCCCTAGCTACTCGTGGGATGTAGTATGGAGTATGCAAGAAAAGCGGAACAGGAAGCAGTGGAGGAAGAGAGAGAAGGAAATGGAATTTTTGGGAAATCGAGGCTGGTGAAACGAACTCCTGATAAGGCGGGAGAGACAGGTGAGTGGAGCGATACTGGGGTGAAAAGGAAGGAGGTATCGCCTCTGGAGAATAAGGAGCAGAAGAAGAAACAGAAAGAGAAAGGAAGGGAGGGAGAGTGTAGAGAGATTGAAGGAGATGGTAAGGCGACTGGAGAAGAGGGTGAAAAGGCTGGAAGAGCAGAAGTCAGTGGCTGAGGAGCGGGTCAGTGACTAAGGAAGACAGTGGAATGGAGAAGGGGATACAGAAGATGTTTAGGGATAGGTACCCGATGCTAGTTGAAAAAGGAGAAAAAATGGAGTGGGTTAAGGAGGTACGCACTACGGAAAGAAAAGGTACAAGGGGGAACGCGGAGGAGTTGATCTGTCGGATGGAGTGTGTTTGTAGGGATGAGAAGAAGGTGTTTGATATGATGAGTCGACTGTTTGAAGAAGTGGGTAGCAAGGCCAGCGTTGGCCTACACAGGCTTGAGCATGTGGAGATGGAGGTGCTGAGGAAGATGATCGCGTGGGTGAGAGCAGATGGGACGAAGGTGGCAATTTATACAGATAAGTCAGGAATGAGGCGGTGATCCTGAAGGATATTGGAGAAGTCAATCAGGAGGAGATAGAAAGGATTAAGAAGGGTTTAAGAGAGATAGAAGGAAAGTGGGTGGATAGACTTAGAGTCTTAAGGAACAGGGAGGTGGTAATAGAGGCAAAGAAAGGGTTTGAGGTCAGAGGAAATCTGAGAGATGTGGAAAGGGTAACAGGAGCTGTGAGCGGTGGAAGCGGGAAGGACAACAAAAACCATTAAGATGGAGGGGATGGATCCGTGGAGTGAAGATGAAGTGGTGAGGAAGAAAATAGAGGAATCTAATAGGCAGCTGTAACTTTTTAAGTACCTATCTGGATTACTGGTATGTTATTTCTCTTGTTACATTCATATTTTAAAAATTTCATAATTGAATATTAATATTCAATGAGTAATTTTTTTTGTACTAAGTGGATACCCATTTTGGAAGCCACATGGTTATACCTTTCCTCTCCTATCTAGCTAAGTTTAATATTAGACATTTTTAGTTTAATATTATTGTTCCTAATTTTTTTTCAATTCAAATCATATATTTGTCCAGGATGAATCCTTAGGTTCAATATTTAAATTGTAACTATTGAGCTGGACAGATATCCTCATGCAAAAATTTTTTTTTGTTATTTTTTTCACTTATACCGAAATAATTATTGTAGCACAGTTTCCTGGACACAGTTTCCTGAACACAGTTTCGTGGAACACAGTAGTGGAGTACCTATTATAGTTCCTGTGTGACAAACAAGTTCCTGTGTGACAAGCAGTTCCTATTTCGACAAAAAGTTTCCAGGAATACAAGTTCCAATGGAATAACAAGTTTTCTGAGTATAGTTTCCCTTGTACAGTTCCTTCGATACAAGTTTTTCTGGAATCGTAAAGTAACCTGGATACAGTTTCCTGTAGACATTCCATAGAACCACGTCTATAGCTAATGTTTCAACATCAACTGGACTTCATCTTCATAAACGTTTGTTTTAGGGTTTAAGTATTTTATATTTTTTTTATTTGCTACTAACCCATTTTTTTGTAATTTCAATACTTTACTTATATACATTTTTATTACGTATTAGTTTTATTTATTATACAGAAACTTTAAGTTCTTTCTTTTTTTAAACAGATTAAAAATTAGCTGACCTTTAGATTTGATTTTCTTTCTAATTTTCTTTTAGGGAAGAAAATTAGTGGCGCCCTAAAATTGCTTTCTCTTTTTTTTCTGGTTTTGCTAAAAAAATAAATTTTTTCTTTACATCAATAAGGTAACAAAGCCCTGTGAACTGGCTTAGTTTACCTCCAAATTCATTGGTTAGTTAGGCAAGAACCTGCATTATTCACTTCAATTTTTTTTATTACTCAACATCATTTTTTTAATATCATTCAACATAATTTCATCAGCGAAATTGAGCAACTTTTGTTTCATTGGCGTTCAACTCTAGTAGTGTTTCAATAGGCCTGTAGTGCTGTTATACAGATTGCGAAAAGTCTATTCAAGTCATACCAATTACACAAGTACGACAAGGAAAATATGAGGAAAACTACTTGAAAGAGAGAGAAGAATAATTGTGGTCAGTTAGCGATGGGCGTATTTAGTTCCAAAGGCTGGAAGAATGTTCATCGCCCCCCTATTTTACACAAAATATCATTCGTACAAATTAATCTGCGCTTCTGGCAAGAGCGGTTAAAATAGGGGGAAGATTAACATTCTTCCAGCCTCTGGAAATAAATATGCCCATCGCTAACTGCCCACAATTATTCCTCTCTCTTTCTCTTTCAAGTAGTTTTTTCATATTTTCCTTGTCGTACTTGTGTAAATTGTATGACTTGAATAGACTTTTCGCAATCTGTATATATAGGAATGTAAATTAAGCTACGGTCTTGCTCAACATGTCATACCCAGATATTTCAATCCGTATCAGTTGCAGAATATTTTGTTTTATATTTTAATTTTTTTTTTAATTCTAGCTAATCTTAGATTCAAGTTTTTGGGTCTGGATGATATTAAGTATTCGAAAGCTTTGTTATTTATGAAATTAGCTCGCACTTATAATGTGTTAGTATAAACCTTTTAAACAATGCGAGTGTGGTTGATGGGGTAAAACAAACCTGGCGAGTTTAATCCTGTTGCTGTACGGGTTTAATTATAGAATCTGACAGGTCTTAATGAAGCAAGTTCAATAAATTTGTCGTTGTTTGGAATAATTTCAATTATTTAGACGATTTGTATTGAATTTCGATTGAAATAAATAATTACTGTTGGCTTATCTAATTATTTCATTTTAATTATCAATTTTTTTATACACAATTGTTGAATAATAGACATACTTTACTCCTGTACCCAAAAATCTAGTATAATAAAAACTTTTGCATGTTTACGAACGTGAAAAGACCAAACCGCATTTAGATTTGCCAAGCTGTACACCTTCCGGAGTTTTCGATGAAATTAATCACAACCTCCTTTTCTATAACTTTCACGCCCTCTACTTCTATTTTCTGAAATTATTAAATTTTGATAAATTTCTTCATTTATCTTGAATAGAACTTGCGTACACCTTATTCCAAGGCTTTTACAATTTTTGTAACTCCATCGCTAGTACTATATTTAGCGCAACATGAATATTACGCTAAAATGAATACCTTTGTGTATTTCAAATAAACATTAAAACATTTTTTAGTTATGTACCAAGGCAGCAAAGTGATTCTTTATCGGACGAGTCTGAAAATATGAGACGAGCGATGCGAGCCGAATAACAGGCGAGTCCGATAAAGACACTTTACTGACGTGGTGCATACAACATATTATCGCCAACTGCTCAGAATTCAGAATATAAGAAACTGAGCTATATTCCATTGCATTTTATTATGACAAAGTAAACAGCACATATAGAAGAAATCTACTTATTATTTGTTATATTTGAATTGAAGGTAGACCCTGAAGAATTATAAAAGCTAATTCCTGAAGTTAAAGGAGTTCCAACAATAATTTTTTATGAATAAATCGCCAGAAAACTATTATGGAGCCGTAATAGGGAGAAGCGTAACACTGACAGATGATGATTTTCGAGTAAAGTAAAAGTCAAAATACTTTACCTGCCGCATATGATGTCACTTTACCTGCCGCAAATGCGGCAGATAAAGTAAAGGAAGGTAAACTGTTTGTTCACTTCCGGAAATCATTCTTATAATTGACGGCTTTACTGACGGTTGGCGATAAAAATAATTATTTTGACATGTCGTTGTTATTTATATTTTTCATCTATTATATGGTTTCTTGCTTGGAGATCTCCCTGGACAACCAAAATCTAGTAATTAGCTTCGTTTTCTCAAATACTCCGCTTTCAAACTACACTGATAACGCACCAACAAACCTGACAAACAAACACCTTGCCTGATTGATGTTCGTCAGCTCTAACGAACTATCATTCGTGACATCTGTCATCTGCGCCTTTTGCCATTTAAAAAAACGTTCGCGAGTTTGATACATTCGAAACAACCAATATGTCAGTTTACGTGATGTTGTGATAAAAACTGGGAAGTCAAAAATGTTGATGCTGAGTGTGGCAACTTGTATGTTGTGTGGTCACCACACGACTACCCAGCAACATGTATATTACGCTGAAATGAATACTTTTGTGTATTTCAAATAAACATTAAAAAATAGTTTTTCTCCAAATGACATTAAAAGCGGCCTTTTAATGACACTTGGCAGACTTGGAAGTTGTACTTTTAATGCCTAGGCAGAAAAAGTCCACTTTTACTGCCTAGGCAGAAAAAGTTCGTTGCTAGGCAACCTTCCAAGTAATAATTTAAATCAAACTGTATGTGAGTTCATATACAGTTCTTGATTTTTCCGGTAAAAGGTTAAATTTCACATCTCGCGCCTGGTCTCTTATCTCAGGTGGTGTTAATTGCATCAATTCATCCTCACTTTGCAGTAAATCCATTTCTAACATGACAACTTTTCAAAATTGACAATGACAAAGTAAACAGTAAACAAACATATTCAACAAACGTCGTCAGCGGTAAACATAGTAACGCAGGGCCCAGTTACCTTTGATAAAAATAACTATTTTTATTCATATAACTGACAAGGGTAAAAAATAAGGATAATTATTTTGACAAGTCGTTGTTATTGATTATTTTATCATCTATTCTATGGTTTCTTGGAGAGCTCCCTGGACAACCAACATCTAGTATAGTTGAAATAATATGGTTGAAATAATACCCTTCTTGGTGTGCGTCATCGATTGTTAATGTCTTCCTAACACATTACGTAGGAAGAAATGGAAAAAAAGGCAGGTCTGTGATTAATCCTAATCAAAATATCACAATTATGAACCGTTTATACGTATTACAAACGTTAACGCTAATCTTTGACTTATTAAAGTTTTATTGGTTGATGTTTAGATTACGCTCAAGCTCAACCTATCAATCGAGAGTTTAAAATACTATGAAGGCGTTACTTTCGTAGAGGCAATAAGTCTTACGTCTTTTTCTACTGTCACACTGACAGTTCTTGACGGGTCTGTACTTTGTTGTTTACGGTCAATTATTAATTATGAAAAGTGAATATTAATCTTATTGATTTATTTATTTAAATAATACAAAAAATATGCATGAATACACGGAAAAACATCAGTATTTTGAAAATTCTCAAGTATTTTCAGTTAGAAAAAGAAGCTGGTAATTATTAATTGCATAGCCTTTTCGAATTTGGCTAAATACAATTCTGATGATCTTATTCATCAAATTTAAGGTTAGCTATATGTCAAAATAGCAAATAAAATAAACGACATGCCGAAAACCCGGATATTCGTCACAATGGATGACGCACACCAAAAAGGGTATTATGGTTGGAATATAGTTGAAATAATACCCTTCTTGGTGTGCGTCATCGATTGTTAATGTCTTTCTAACACATTACGTAGAAATAAATGGAAAAAAGGCAGGTCTGTGATTAATCCTAATCAAAATATCACAATAATGAGCCGTTTAAACGTATTACAAACGTTAACGCTAATCTTTGACCTAAAAAAATTTGATTGGTGGATGTTTGGTTACGCTCAAGCTCAACCTATCAATCGAGAGTTTGAAATACTATGAAGGCGTTACTTTCGTAGCGGCAATAAGTCTTACGTCTTTTTCTACTGTCCCACTGACAGTTCTTGTCAGGTCTGTACTTTGTTGTTTACGGTCAATTATTATTTATGAAAAGTGAATATTAATCTTATTGATTTATTTATTTAAATAATACAAAAAATATACATGAATACACGGAAAAACATCAGTATTTTGAAAGTTCTCAAGTATTTTGAGTTAGAAAAAGAAGCTGGTAATTATTAGTTGCATATCCTTTTCGAATTTGGCTAAATACAGTCCTGATGATCTTATTCATCAAATTTAAGGTTAGCTATATGTCAAAATAGCAAATAAAATAAACGACATGCCGAAAACCCGGATATACGTGACAATCGATGACGCACATCAAAAAGGGTATTATTTTAACCTTAGATTTTAACTATAACACCTTGTCTGATTGATGGTCGTCAGCTGTAACGAGCTGTCATTCGTGACATCTGTCATCTGCGCCTTTTGCCATTCAAAAAACGTTCGCGAGTTTGATACAATCGAAACAACCAATATGTCAGTTTACGTGAAGTTGTGATAAAAGCTGGGAAGTCAAAAATTTTGATGCTGAGTGTGGCCACTTGTATGTTGTGTCACCACACTATAGGCATACAAATAAAATATTCAAATATGAATTTATTTCTGTATATTTAACTATTACATAAAATCCCATGGAATTTGTTTATTTTAAAGAAAAATTTCACAGTACCTACTTTATGTAGGGTGATAATTGTAATGGAAAATGTTTTTTGTTTACATTATTACTTTATATCTTTTGAAAAATATTCACGTCCAAACGTTAAAATGAGTTTTTTTCACTTTACAAATAAATCATCAAAATTAGTTATTATCTCTTGTATAAATATGATAAAATATATTCATAACAAAATTAAAAAGCTTCAAAATATTATATTAGTCTAAAATTATTTATGTAAAGTTTAATGGGAATTTTATTTCTGAAATTTTCATGTGAAATCACCTAGTGTGTTATAAACATTGACCTGGGGACCTATTCTCAGCATATGCAAATTTGCATTCGTATATAACAATTTACGAATGGCTACATGCGCATTCGTAATTAATATTGTATTCTTTCCTATTCGCATACGTGGTTCGCAAGTGTTTACGAACGGTTAGCTAAACACACTCGCGTAAACATGGCAATACAGCATTAGCACATGCTTGTGGTTCAGCTGATGTTTATCAAATCCCCTGACGTACGATATTTAAAATTTTCGGATTCTACCCAATTCTACCCTCGTTTTATCGTTTACTGCTAGAAGTGTTCTGGGGTTCCAGGGGAAATTATTTTAACTCAGATCTGATTTTTGTTAATTCTATCATACAAGAATAATGGATATTAATAAAGGTAAATATAAAGGCATCTTGCAGACTGCTATAGGTATTTTGAGATATCGCCGTCTTTCATAAATTCGGGGTGCTCTCTCTTCAGCATCTTCTGATGCTTGGATTGAATGCAAGTGAAGAAACTGAGCAGCCATTTATTTAAAGACGAAAAGTCTTACAAAACTAACTCGAACTCAAAATCACGAATAAATTGTAATACACCCATTGACATATATGTCAATGAATACACCATACACTTTAAAACATATACAAAAGCGAGGTTATGTATGGCAAATACGCATTCGTATATGTGATTCACTTAAAATATCCCGCTCGCTGCAATTTCGAATGATACATACGCATGCGAACCAATTGCGAATGTTCAAAAATAGGAACCTTCGCATTTATAAACATTACGTATGCGTATCTCAACATTCAGCAGCTGAGAATAGGTCCCCTGGACGCCTATTCTCATCGATAGAACATAGTTGAGAGAAGTGAGTATTCTATCACACGAGTAGGAACGTTCCTTGCTCTCTTGAAATTTCGAACCGTATTCTGAGCCATGCGAAATTCTTGGACATTGTTGCCGTATGTTATCAATGAATTGAAGTGTATGTGGTAGACCATTTGCTCAAATAGTAGTTTAAGAGTAACAAGAAAACGTCATATCTTGATAGATGTCATTTTATATTTTAATCTTAGTGACAAAAATTTCCAAGTCATAGATATAATATAAAATAAAAATGGACCGAAAACCTTCAATAATCAGTTCTGCGCAAAAAGATGTATTAGTGCAGTTTATGAAGGATCATGAAGATTTGCAAACGGGCCGGTTTACTTTCTTTACTTTAATTCATGACATATCAATGACATATCAATGTAAAATACGTTATGCGCATGCGATTCGCATGAAAATATTAGATTCGTGTGCTTCAAAGCAGGAGAACAAAATTGCTCCCCTTCTACCAAAATTTCATAGGAAGGGAATCGGCGAGAATACGGCGTATGGAATTTCAATGGAACAATGGCGGATTTTCTCGTAGGAACGCTCACATCTCTTGGTTGAGAATAAGCACCCAGACCTCACTGAAATGATCGCGTTTCGCGCAAAAATAAAACGCCTGCGAAGCATTCTGTTACTTCGTGTTCCATGTCAATTATTTCCTACTGACAATAGAGAGATATCAAAATCTGAAGAAAAATAATGACAATTGCCTTGAAAATTGCCACTGGAAGTTCAAAAAACTTGAATAAACGTGAATAGCTTGACGTCAGCTGTTCGTACCTTACCAGTTTCACGCTAAACACAATTCAGGATTCCAACAAAACAATTATCCCGTCCATAACACATCTTCAATAGAAAAGGGGCTCACTGAGAACAGCACAGAACAATTATTTGTGTATTTAGAGCACAAAATAATAGATTGTCGCTTGAGAAACTTGAGCAATGTAATAGAACGTTCCCCTGGGATCATTCCTCTATTTTTCCTTACTGCTGTTCTCTTAAGATCATAATTACATATTCTGGAATATCAAGGAGGGGGCATAAAACAGAGAACACATCGATTTCAAATCTCCTGACCAATTATAAACTGACTTTGACAGACTTTGCAGAACAATGTCAATTTAATATATAATATATATATATTATTTAAATAATAAAAACTTCACAAATTACACATGGCGCAGTGAGTAAACTGTCTCTGAATTGAATTAAATAATAATTAAAATGTCAGACGACGAAAAAAGCAATAAACAGAGGAGTGATTTAAGAGCAAGAGAATCAGGTGCACAGATAGATCAATTAAATAGTCACCTCATTTGGATAAAGTAGCCGGAAATGGAAAAAAAAAACTTATCTCTTGCTCCTCGCATTCTACACTTAACAATACTTAAATATGGCATTTTAGATAATTTTAAAGCCTAAATAGCAGTAAACAATGAAAACTAAATAGAATATGTCATGTGCCTTAAAAATATACTTGTTATGCTTTAACCTTACGCAGCGGGCAGCTGACGTCACAACAACGCTAGCCTTTAACGTTTTACTAGTCTTTGTTCAGTTATGAAATAATTTTGCCCATTACATTTTTAAAATGTTGATGAAAGTAATCTACGAAAAGCTATTTACAAACATAACCTCATCAAAATGAAATTCCATCTCCTTTCTCGATCCCTACTTCTTTATTTCATGATGTATATCCTGGCGACTGTTTGATGGACGGTAAAAGCGCGAGAATATTACTCGGGAATGTCGTCTATTTGAGAATTATGAAAATGAAGCTTAGGACGTGTATAACAATCTAGCTTATGGAAATTCTTCAAACGATTTCCACATAGTTGAAGCTTGTCAAATTTCCGAGAAACTGTTTTAACAACTTCAAAGAGATTACCAAGAATTTTTTTATTATAAAGAGTATATCAACACAAACGAAATATGAATATTTATACATAATTCATTTACAAAAAACCTTAGACCTAATTTCAGTTCGAAAATTTTTGTTTTACCTGCAAAAATATCAAGCAATTATTCCACATGAAGTTTATAACTCTACCAACTATACGGCGCATACTTTAACCAATATAATCTCTTGGAATACATCGCTGTATTTAACGCTTAGTTCTTATTTATTGTCAAAAGTATACAAATTAAGTATATTATGATATTATTCCTGAATTAATATTTTTATCTTCCAGTCATCTCCAATTTGGGAGATTACAAAGTAGTAATAAATAATGAAATTATTCTATCAGAGCTCAGCCACTGACTGCCAGATTATTATACTCCAAGGTGGTGAAGACTATTATTATTGACCGAGCATCAAGATTATTTCGCGAGGGGCTTTGCCCCTATCGGAATAAGGTGCGAGGTTTATAAATGTCTTCAACACCATGGTGTATATACAATTTTTTCCACTACTAGTCAACTTTAGGACAAAAATTAAAAATAACTCACAAACGCACCACGAGAAGCGTTTATTCCGTCGTCTGACTGACAAGTACACTGTCAGTTTTCGACATATATTAGCTGCGTTCGTTATTTGCGTCCGATTAATCTTTTTAGTCTGAATTGTTCGTTTATTACATCTAGAGGTAGGGGAGGTAAATCTGAACTGTTCGGTAATTCCGCTCAGATCAGTCCGATGTAAATCTGTTTGCTCGGATTATTTTGACCGACGAGAAAGATTAATCTGTTTATCTGTCATGTTATGAGGTTATGTTGTAGTCACTCCTGTCATTAGATTATTCTCGTACTGTTTGGTGATGAATTGCTACCAAAATTGCCTAAGGGCTAGACATACTTAGTCGTGAATAATGAAAAATAAAATCTAAAACGAGAAAATCAAACAAAAAAATCGTACTCTCTGAAATGAAAGACAGGCAAAAGGGAGGTTATAGAAGTTCGTTTATATGTATGATTGGTCGGGCCGTTCGTTAATAGCAATTTGCTCAGATTAATTTGTGATCACGTGACCAAAAATCCGTCTCCTCTGCGATGCAAATAACGAACGCAGCTTATAAACGTACTCGTTATGTCATCAGTCATTTTTGGTTGTGCGCGAATTTTAAATTAATGGCATATTTATTCGAATAATATTATATAGATAGGTGATTTCAAGCAGCAAATATGTTAAAGACAATCTCCTTGGTATTCAAAATTATGTTGCACAAGTTTTTGTTAAACTAAAATATTTGAATTTGTCCATTATTATTAATAATAAAAAAAATTATTAACCATTAATAGAGAAATTCAACTTTCCAGTTGGCTAGAAGAAGCAATAACTGGTCAACTTCACAGCTAGTAGTGGAAAAACATATTTGTTTAGTGCTTAGTTCCAACCGTTGATGAACACTACGTTTGTTAGCTGCTACTTTATAATAACAAAATGATTTTGGTGTTTCACAATTTTTGCACAGTCCTAACAAGATAATTTAGTGAATTTTTGCAGCATAATTGGTTGTTTCTTATTCTGTAAACAATATTCTATTGAGCTGCTCCTTTTTAGGAACAAGCTCAAATCAATATAAAGCATTTTGTACTGTAGATGTCAGTGTAAATTTAGATGTATTGCGAGCCATAAATAAAATAGAACGAAGCTGTAGTTTTATTGGAATTCAAGACATTTTACTCTTATTTGACAGTTTCAATTTGCGTCTATCTTAACGCCTTGTTTTGGAAAGCTTGAAATGCACACTACGAAAAATATGTCGGACGTTCTGTCCTATCCGATGTATGTATATTGTATAACATTAACTAGCTTTTGCCCGCAGCTTGGTTCTAATAGTATTTTTAATTGGTTTTTTCAACGTTATTATGAATGTTCGTATTGCATTGCATCAAGCTTTTAAGCGTGTTCAACGTTCTTTTAAATAGAATGGGATTGAGTTTTCAAACGTGTCAAAATAAAATGTAATTTGAATCAAAAGCATTAGAGAGTGGATATTGATATCAACTTCTATGCAAATCAACCCCAAAATAATTTTCTACCCCTTTTTAACCCAGTTAGGCGATGAGTTTCAATAATGTACGGAGCACGTCTTTGAATTTTCGTGTTCCCATACTCTTATCGAAAGGGAATAGTATAATACTATAAAATCAAAGAACAAAGACCATTCACCAAGAAGCAACAACTACTTACCTGGCTATAGGCCACGAAGGGCATTAAATGACACTATCAAGTTAAACGGAGTTTGTATATCTGCAAGATAGGACCAACCATTTTAGTTTGAAATTCGAAAGGACAATATTATACTTATAGACCGTCCAGAATCTCTGAGAGCATAATTCTGAACTGAAGAAATCATTAACATCGCACAATAGTATATTATACACCAAGGTAGTGAGGACTATTATCATTGACCGAGCGGTATAAGGCGCGACGCTTATAAATGTCTTCACCACCTTGGTGTATACACACAATTTTTTCCACTACTAGCCAAATTTAAGAATAAATTAAAAATAATTCACAAACCGCACCACAAAAACCGTCTACTCCGTCGTCTGACTGACAAGTACACTGTCAGTTTTCGATATATTATGAACGTACTCGTTATGTCATGTCATCAGTCATTTTTGGTTGAGCGCGAATTTTAAATTAATGGCATTTTTATTGAAATAATTTTATCTTGATAGGTAGCAGCAAATATGTTGAAACAATCTCCTAGGTATACAAAATTATGTTGCACAAGTTTATGTTGAACTACTATCCTTGAACTCTCAAAATATTTGAATTTGTCCTTCATTGACCAAGGTTAAAATAGAAAAAATGATTAACCACTAATAGAGAAATTCAACTTCTCAATTGGCTAGAAGAAGCAATAATTGTCAACTTCACTGCTAGTAGTGGAAAAATACGTTTTCTTTACTGAGTTTGAAGTATTTGTGTGAGATTAATCCCATCCTTCGATCTAGTATTTCATCCCTTTCAAAAATAACGTCTTGGTGTGGTATTTTTTCTCAACCCCAAGTAGTTAAGTTAGAAACGCATTTAGAAGATTCGATTATTCTTTTTTATTCATCAGTAAATTGAAACTACCATTTAACAAAAATAACTGTTCAAATATTTGCCAATCAATCGGAATACACCAACTTTTCCGAGTTAAAAGCAAAGCAAATAAGAAAGTTGGCTTTTTTAAAAGAAATGTGGTTTGTCCACACCTAAAATAAATATCCCAAATGGCCATTTAATTTCATTGTGTCCGTGTTATAAAATATACTTCTAGCTGGATCAGCTTACGTGCACCATAGACGTAGGTATCTATGGGGATGCTGCTATTGATGGACCTATTTTTAGATCGTCGCTTAGATTAATCCGTTCTCGGCTGATTTGGTGGGAACAGGATCTGGAGAGTACGATGGATAAAGCATAATTTGTTCTATAAAATATTCAATACTCGTTCAAAATAATGATTGAAAGCTGCTTTTTGAGATGCTTGTTACATTAAAGATTAAAAAAAATAGTGTATTATACACCAAGGTGGTGAAGACTGTTATTATCGACAGAGCACCAAGGCGTGAGGTTCATAAATGTCTTCACCACCATGGTGTATATACAATGTTTTTCACTACTAGCTAAAGGACCCCGCGCTTTTCTTATGACAAAGTGGCGTTCCGTCAAATG